>JAHWFP010070605.1:0-28194 GCA_023313725.1 Lithobius niger
CAGCCAAAACAGAAACAAAACGAGTTTGTTTAATTCGACAAAGTTTACAGTGGATATGTCTTATCATTAGAAGTAAAAGGAACCAGTAGCACTGTAAAATCCACTGTATTCTGCAATTCCTCTGCATTTGCGATGCAGCTATGCAGTATGTACACGAGCTGAAAGCTGACTGAGCTGAAATCGCTGCTACTGTGCACACAATTAGCAAAGGAGATGCAGATAGGGAATAAATCAAGCTGCCAGCACCGGTTTCCTTCTTCTCTCCCCCCCCCCACACAATTCACAAGAATTGTTTAAATAAATTCAAAATTCAATAAGTGAATTTGAATGCGGTACTTTTTTTTATACAAAATATGTGCCCTAGACCACCTACACTTCCTACTGGAAATGAGGCAAAAAAAATCATTTTGCGCAAAATAGGCCTAGTCGCTTGCTGTAGAATGGTAGCAAAGATCAAGATATTTTTTTTGCCAGAAGACTCCAGTCACACAGAGGCTTTCCACTCATTCCTTCAACCATCTACGTACGACTATGGTTCAAGGAAAATATCTACGCTTCAACCAATGGATAATGCTTGTTTGTAGATTCCAATCTATCCAATACTGCTTTTTATTTTACTACCATCTTAAGTTCGGCATGGAAGTTTGATTAAATCAAATAATTTCGATTAATATAAAATCAGTTATGATTTAACTAAGGAATTTTACCCTTCATTTAAATGTTAAGCAAGGAGCAGTTCAGTGTCGCCAAACAGCTGCAGGTGTGGAAAGCTTGTTTTCAGCATTTGGATAATTATGTTCACACAAAAATGCCCAACTGCCCGGGAACAGTCAAGGGTGGCAAACCTGTTTTTTTTTGCTGAAAGTAGGCTACTGAATAAAAAAAAAAAAAAAAAAACCACGCAGTCATATGGCAGCGACTTGACTGAAGACTGATTTATCACCAACACGAAGTTGAAGCAATTTCTTTCCAGTATTTTATCCTATGGCCTGCTGCATATTTAAATATACAACACCCGTAATGTTTATTACAACTAACCTCGGTGTTCGAAATCAAAAATAAAAAGTTTGGCAAAAGCTACAAACTTATTTTCTAGGCATTGCATATCTCTGTAAACATGCACCTAAGTGATATCCATGAGTAAAACATGGCTTAAAACAAATGGAACTGAAATAAAAAAAAAAATCAAGAGTTAAATAAAAAAAAAAATTCAAGAGTTAAATTTTTTTAAATTCCGATTTTTGTGAAAAAAATCACGATTTTTCTCCACCCGGAGGGACGGGGGGGGGGGGGGGCCAACACCGATTAAACAAAAACTAAAATGTCATGACTCAACGCAGCATACGGCTACGCCCAATTAAACATTTTATTCATCCTATAAATACGAAGTAAAAAAAAAAAACACCTCATAAAAACATCAGTACATAACGTTAATTTCCCCTAGGATTCTAATCTGCACGCGGAAAATTATCTTCCCCACCAATTAGTTTATTAAGACCCCGTCTTCATTAAATAAACCCAAAGGTTTCGTTGCCTCCTAGCCCACACAATACCGCCAGCATATAACAAGCAATTTTATTCTTTTCTATCCGGCGAATCTACAAGTCAGTAAATATTCTGTTATTGATTTTGAGTCACCGATGTGGGGGGATTTTAAAAATGCAGGAAATTCAACAACGGTCTGATAGAATCTCGGCGAGAAAGGGAACAATTACTGGGAGTTGGTAATGATGTGCAAGGTCAGTTCGAGAAATAACCCTCCCTTTTCTCCCGCCCTGCCCCAATCAATACAAGCCCGCCACGAAGCAACACTAGACCAACTTTTTAGATGGGTCTCACTTCCTCAAGAGGGGACAACGACGCACTTACGGCTGGACTTGCCTTCTCCAAGATTAAGTAAGTCTTACAAATCTATGTCTTAAACGGATTTTAAGCTAGGCTACGTCAACTGCGACCGATATTTATCGGTGTCGTTACCACGGTTGTTGTGCCCTACTTCGAAGCAGCAACCTCTTCCACATGCCTCTGTTCGGAAAATGTCGATATATTCGACAACAGTTCTAGACAAGAGACTTGAAGTTAGCGGAGTTTTATTTAATACACAGAACGGTAAAAAAAAAAACCAATGTGGGCCGTATTTCATTACTTGGGGGAGTCTGGGGGAGGGCACTAAAGCTCCCCCAGTTGCGGCCCAATCATTTTACGCTGTTTAGTGCTTATTTATGGCTCCTCGACAGCACGTTCACAACATATTGTTAACTAAATTTCAGCAGTTTTTCTTACAGGTTCTTCACCATGACTTGTCATGAAAAAAACTTAATTAGGCCCTATGACTACCTAGGGATAGTCCGATACGGTATCGACCATTGTACGGCTTCCGATACAGATATTCGTTACACCAAGAAACGCAGCCGTTTTCCTTGCAAAACTGACACCAAGCGTAAGCAAAACTAACAACCAAGTGAGAAACTCAAAGCAAAAGCATTGCTCAGTTCATAATGAAAATGTAGCATGTGACACGCTCTTCACTTTTACAACGACCAACTTAAAATTTAACTGGGCAGATGAATGTACTGAAGCTGGCCTCGAAATAAGGATTTCATGCTCGTTGCGAAATTGCCACGAGCAGTCTTAACCTCGTGGCAAAAAATTTCTATCTCGTGGCAGTGGTGTAAACTTCTACCAGAGCAAATTTTCTACGATTTTTAATCCGCAACGAACAGTCCTTAAAAAGTCCGATAAAATCAATAGGGGTGGAGGATATAACTACCGGTAATATAAAACGGCAATAAAAAGTAAAATGCCCATTTCCAAATGTCACCAGGTTACTTTTATTTTGAGAATTTAATGCTTTTTTTAGCATGAAAAGCAAGGCATCGAACCATTTTTTTCGACTGCTTGATCAGGGCTAAAATTGGAGCGTAAAATGCCTTCTGCACAAATTCTCATTAACGCGTAGGCTACATAGTTCCATCATTCAGAGAAGCTCTGTAGCTCTCCTACAGCTGATATGGGAAAGGGTTTTTTTTTTCTGGCTTTTTAAAAATTCCCTCGAGCATTTTAAGAGCTTACATTCAAAGCAAAGAAAAAAAATAATGCTATTCTCTATTAACGAGTTTTGAATTATATTGCAAAAAAATCGCGGAGGGTTGTGTATTTTTGCACGCTACTTGATTGCAACCTCTAGGGCTCGAGGCAAATAGTGCCACGAGCAGATGCAGATCCTTGTGGCAAATGCTGTTATTGCTGTACAACACTTTTTGGATAATCTTAATACTTGGAACCCTTGCGTAACCAGAAACTGAAGCAATTATTATCGGTATCAACATCAGATCATATAAGCTAGGTAAAAAAGCTTATCGGCCAATCCCTACGACTAACTTCTGATGTTTTTAAACATTTTCTTCCCAATCGATTGCAGTTTAAAAAAAAAAATGTCAAACTAACCCTGAATAATTTTTGTTTGTAGCCTTGAAATACGTTTATGGTAGTTATAGCAACGGGCTAACACACAAATGGCTACTCCAGCAAATAAGACGACCAGCTGAAGTTTTCAATTCTGCCAACTAACCACAATCTTCACGAAGTTGATTGATAGCATTTTTTTCTAAATACAGATTTAGGCCACGTTCTGTTCAGCATCAACTACGACACTTTTCACATCATGGCAGTGGTAGGCTAACAGAAGGTAACTGGCAAACAAAACTGCTAACTGAATATTTACGTCGACCAACAGTGAAGGATTTTTGCTACACTGTAAGGTAATTGATATCACAACTTCGAAATTTGCCAGGAATCCTTAAAAGTACATTCCCCCAGTTGGTTTTCCTGTATGGCTCGGTTTGGAACATTACTTCAGAAGCGCGTAAATGTTTTAAATGTTGCAAAGGCATTCATTTTCCTACTTTTTCCCTTCCTAATAAACGGTTTTGCTACATTCACTTTAACCTATGCAAATATTGCAAAGGCTATTACGTGCAGGATGCCCGAATATAGTGAGAGGGTATGTCCTTTTAACTAAAAGGCGGACAAATTTTCCCCATGTACAAGACTGTCTTTAACCACAGTAAATGTGAAGGATGCTCGATAAAAGTATGTCCTTTTAACAAGTTTTGTTTTGGACAAACGTAGCTGAATCATATTCCTGTAAATCATGACGATGATGGGCTAACAACGGACTAACAAACGGCAAACCGAATTTTCCGTTCATTATAGCCTTGCACATTTTCGCAATGTTGTGGGAAGGGCACACCCCCCTCCACCCCCAGGGGGTCGGTCACCCTGTCCTGTTCCATTTTACTAAATTTACGTTTTGGCTTTTCTCCACGATAGTGATATGGAATTTTTTCTGGCATTCATCCCCCCCCAAACAAAATAAAATGTTCAAAATCACAATACACAAACTAGTTACCAAGTAGGCGCTAATCCATCCCCGCCCCATAAAAAAAATAAATAAAACTACAAAGCAGTAAAAACTCAAAAGCAAATAACCACCCTACTAACTGCTCTCGCCTTACCTCCTCCAAATAAATAAATAAATCTACCTGGACGAAAATATTTAGAAATGGATACTGATATCGAGTGAAGTTACATAACGTCAGTTTACAAATACACTAACGAAGTGGAAAAAGGAAATAAAAATTTAAATAACTAGCACTGCACGCAGAACGATCGATGTAGTTACTAAGCACCACAACAAACTTCACAATGTATTTATAGTTTTAAAATAAGAATAACACTTTTTAGCAGCGGATCAATGGCTTCCAAATAGAGACTGACCTAAATACATGTTTGCTTCCTGCTAAGGAAAAGAATAGGATAGTTTGCCGTTTCAGTAACTCTTTTCTCCCCTTCAAATAATAGTTTATTGCCTAGCTCTGTGAACGAGCTATCAAATTTTGGCAGTAAATCTGCAGTTAAAGGCGCCGGTTCACAATTTCGATAGCGTTGCCCATATTCTAAACACAGCATCCACGTTCTAGATTCTCCGTCATCCAATAGGCTGATGTGGGTCACGTGATCTCATTTTCGTTATGAAAATTCGTAGCAGTGTTGTTCCTTTTTTTAATTTACCGTATAGTGCGGTATTTATAGTTTGTTCCATATTATGTTTTCAGAAAACTGACTGGATGACGACTCGTTTCCTTGCACTTAAGAGTGCAAAAACATGTGGAAATCACATTTGAACACTCAAAAAAGTTACTGTTAGAGTTTACGAATGGGATGGTTACGGATTTTTTTGCACTCGTCGTGGAAGAAAACGTGGCGTCATACAGTCAGTTTTCTGAAAGCATAATGTGGAACAAAGTATAGATTGCTCGAAAATTCTACGGTGCTGCATCTAGGAGTTGAAAAGGCGTCTGTAAGTCTAATGTCAGGTTATTCAATTTTTTAGTGACAGATACCATTTTTCTAGTTACCGTACATAAAAATGGGCCAAAGTTTCTAAATTTTGACGAAAACGTTACGAAAACTTAGTCAACGATGCCGAACAACGTTCTTTTAGTCTTCCGTACAGCCGAAACGGCAGAGAAGACTTACTGTATTGCAACGACTTTGTCCGTCCGCCAATACGTTTTTCAACTTCAGAAAGGTACTAGATAGAGACAAACAGTATACAGCGACCGTAACTAGTTTTAAAAAACGTCAAATTAAAACATTGTTGCTGTTACAGCTAATAGGTTTTCTTGACGTAACTCAATGACATATTAGCCCATAACTGCCTAGATACGAACGTATGCCTTCAACGTACAACAGCGAAAAACCCCAGCGCGAGCTTTGTGAGGGGTCCCCGGGGACCCCAAGCAAAGCGGGCAATCACAGCCCAGTGGTCAGCGTCGTCGGCTCCAAACCAAGAGAATGCCGGTTCGAATCCGAGAACCGACCCAAGTGGTACTTTAAAAAAAGCCTAAAAGTTTTTTCAGGCGGTTATGGGTTAGCATTTGATTGTCGGATTTAAACACTGTAGGAAAACGCGCAACTCTAAAAACAAAAAGATTTCTTTAACAACACATATTAGCTTCATTTAAAATAGTCTCAATACGGTGTTGCATGGATGAATAGGCTTACTCGAACAAATTATCCAGGTTATCTGCTACTTACAAAATTAAAACGGTTTATAACAAAAAATGGGCCGTAAATCACGACGCCACGGCAACGTCAAATCTCTGCACCGTGTTGCATAAATGAATAAGCTTCAGTGACGTAACTAGTAGGGGGGCAAAGGGGCGATTGGCCCTCTAAGATTTTGAAGGCTTATTCTGTAAATTGGCCACGTCACTATTTGCATAGCTGAAAAAACAATGACTATCCTGAAGACGTATTTTAAACAGTAAGATTATTACTAACCCAAATTTTGCTTAAAATTACCAACATTTCTAACAAAGCATCATGTATGTCTTAAAAATAATTATAGTATGAAAGTGAAAGATTTACATTACACATTTTTTTATGCGAATAATGCAGTCAGCAAAATTGATTTTATAAAAATGTTTCCAAAGGCAGGCACTTTACAAGGGCAGAAAATGCAGGAAAGTAGCAAAAATGCGTCAGCTTCCACCCGGTGGGATGGTCACAGCGCTCCCCCAGAACCCCAAGCTGTTATTGGGTTCTCCCTCCACACCATTCGGCTAACTGGCTAGTGTTGCCCCCTCAGTACAAAACCCTAGTTACGCCACGGATAAGCTTAGTTACTCACGAAATTAAAGCGGCAGGTTAAATTAGGCTTAGAAGCTGACAATTTCGCGGAAGATCTAAAACCAGGAATAAAACACATCTTTAATCGGCAAATGTCATGGCAACTATTTTTAAATTATATAATAATGAGCGCTGTTGCAGTGCGTGACAGAGGTGTGCGCCTCAACAGTTTCCAAATTGGCAGAAGTGCACAGAAGGCCAGTTGCGACTACGTACTGTCGCTCCAGCCACTTGTTTTTAACTTTTGGTTCTAGAAAAGTAGTTGATACTTTCACGTTACTAGTAACGCGCAAAAGCAGAGCAGGGGTTTTCTCCATCCTGTCTATCGGCAGCCTATCCATACTGATAACTTTTGGATCCATTGTCCAAATCATTTCAATTTTTTTCTTTTGGATTTTAGGTTCGTAAGTCCATAAAATTGTACAAGGGGTTTCAGTCTTTGACTTACAATTATCAAAATGAAATCAGACATTTATTATTATTAATCATGGATCCACTCGTTGACTTTCATCATACTTAAAGTGGGTATGAAAAGAACTGGAAGGATATAATCAGCAACCTGTAAGCCTACTGAGGCAGATAAATTCACACGCAAACAAAACTGGCAGTCTTGGAAAGAGAACATCAAATACCAAACACATACAGTAATTATACTATTTAAAAAAATATACCTAGTTTAAAAAAGAAAAAAAAGACTTGTTCTTGAGAAGAAATACCACCAAGCCAGTGTCTAACATGCATTGTCATGCCATTTCTAACACAACAATGGCTTGCTCAATCTTCCTCATCACTCAGCGACAAACAGATGACACAGCAAACCATCCCCAATTCCCAAGTGGCAAACGGTATGGGGGGGAGGGGGGGGAACAAACTCCCCCAGGAAAAAACACCCCCAAGTAGGGTAAAATGCCCCAGTGGTGGTCATCGTAACTTGGCCTCAGATTTAAGAAACTCGTATATACGAGCATTAGTTTGCTTCAGATCACTTAATGCTCCAGAAATTATTTAAAAAAAGTATCTGTGCGCTAATTAAAGAAGGTTAGTTTAAAGGGCAGCATTTTACTTTTGGATCACTTACCCAATAAGTAAACAAGAATTACAGTGATGCAATAATTAAATTGTTGTATCGGACGTAAGTAATGTATTCTTACCGCAATTCTTGTGTTTAGTTATTGTGTAAGTGATCCAAAAGTAAAACATACATGTCAAAATGGATGTAATTGCCCTTTAACTAATCTTCTTTCTCCGTTTAGTGAGGTTCACAATTGAGCTGGTTCATCTGTACGAGCATTAGTTTGCTTCAAATGACTTACAGCTCCAAGAAGTTTATTTAAATAATAACTTTGCGTATTTACTAAACTCTCCCCATTTACAATCACATACTTAGCTACTTTTTTCCTTAAACACATTTTGATTAGGCTAGTTGTAAAAGGAACTACCATTTGTGGTCATGATAGCCTATGTGACAATAAGTTTTAATAGGCTAAAATGAAATTTTGAATTTAACGGATCACTTTTTGACTTCCATTTCTTGCTTTACTTCTTTTTGCTTCTTTCTTGCGATTCCAAATGATTGCTGTCATCATGATCTCATCAAAAACAGCCGTCGGGCCTAAGGAAGAAGGCCATTAGCTCAAGATTTCACTGCTTATAATTACGGGAGTCGCATCAACATTTGCATTATTTTTTTTTTGGCACAAGCACATGATTTTTAAGTAAGCATTTGAAGCAACGAACCAATTTCACAATATGAAATAGAATATAGAAAAAGAAAAAAAGAAGAATATACGGTAGGAAGAAGTTTGCGATAATGGAGAAAATTGATAATTTGAAGTTGGAAATGGATTTCAGAGTAATAGCAGTTATAATGATGATTTTAGGTGTCTAAAAATATAGCAAGAGGAAAACATAGGTGGTCTGGGATGCCTTAATTATATAATTGAAATATTACTGACATTACTTTTTTTTGGTTTTAGGTCGTTGCCAACCCTTCCCAATGTCGGTCGCCACTCGCCATTTGGCGAGTGCAAATCAACAGTTGGCGACTTGGAATTTAGCCTTACTCGCCAAATTGGCGACTAGCTACAGAGCATGCCACTAAAAAAGGGGTATCTCTGGAACCGTATAAGTTCGAGACAAACGGTTTGCGGCGTTATGCTCAGATTTACAAGGGTTATATGGATTTTCTGCATTAATACTGCAGTTTAAGAAAATTGCACAATTTTGTTAATACATAAATTAGAGAAACCTTCATCATACAAGACGCCATTAAGCCTCAATCCCCGTCATCATACAAGACGTATTTGGTATGTGGCGTGTAAAAATTTTGAAATGGTGAGTGCTTTGTAAGGTCTACTGGCCAAGTGGCGACTGCTACTGGATTGACATTCGGAAGGGTTGGTCGTTGCGGGATTTTTCATTTGGGTTGGACCCCAAAAAAAATTTTCAGACAAACCCTGATTCCATAGAGCAGAAAACCGCCTTTAAAAAAGGGTGGCAACCAATAACATGTTAATAAACTTTCTAAATCTAGACGGGAACTACATCGGACTCGCAGAAGGATGTGACATGTGTGAACTTACGGAGAGGGTGTCTGACTAAAGCAACAAATTTTCAAAGTTGTTCCAAACCAATTTTGGCATTTTTGCTCAGCAGATATATCCAACCATTGCATTCTCTCCCCACTCCTCCCCAAGAAAAATAAAATGTGAACATGCATGCTCACATTATCATGGAACACAATGTCACCATTCACGGTGGACATCACAGATGTCAAAACCACAGATTTCTAGACTTTTTGCTCATTTCTCTGATTTTTCCAAACTAAAAATTCCTCCGAATTTTCCAAGATGGCAAATTTTCTAGACTTTTCCAGATTTTTCCAGGATGTCAAATTTCCCAGATATTACAGAACGACAAATTTTCTACTTTTCTACAACGAAAAAATTTTCCAGACCTTTCCAGACGTCAAATTTCCCCGACTTTTCCAGAATGATAAACTTCCTTGACCTTTCGCGAATGACAAATTTCCCCTCAACTTTTCCAGAGACAAATTCACCCCAACTTTTCTGGAACTACACATTTTCCCCAACTTTTCCAGATGTGAAAGTTTCCACGAGTTTTGAATAACTACATATTTCCACGACTTGTAACTACATATTTCCACGACTTATCATAACTACATATTTCCACGACTTATCATAACTACATATTTCCACGACTGTGGAATATAGCCTATAATCGTACTGCAACAATAGTGATGGGACTTGCTAGTTTTTGTTTTGAGCCATTGCTCGCATCTGAAAAATTGTAAATAAAATACAATTGTCGCTTGCGTCAATTTTTTAATAATATTCTTGAGAACCACTTAATTTTTAGCGGCCCAAGGCTCATCAGTTTGCTGGATAATTCGATATGTCAGAAAAAAAACGATAAGCAGGGACAATTGATTTTCCACAATTCTGCGATTTTCAAAAAAATCGCGGAATAAAACGGGAATTGTTTTAGCCTAAAATTACTTGGTATTGTGCCAACCTTACCACGTGTGGAAACCATTTTACAAATCACGGAAATAGAGGAAGTTGAAATTTTTGCGGAAATCCCAAATTATCGCGGATTTTAACGAATTTTGTGTTACTTATGGCATTTTTCAACAATTAAGTATTTCATAATAGCAGCAAGTGTAAGCATAGATTGAAACTTTTATGTGAATTCTATGTTGTTGAGATGCACCCTTTCAGCAGTAAGACGAAAATTTAGCTTATTTCTCCTTAATATAACCTTTTTTAATTCGCCGTAGAAAATCATTGTCTCTGCGATAAGATAGCCTAAGTGATGACAATTTTTACCATCATATTATCGAATTTTCGATTATCGTGCCATCCCTCCTCTGTAGCCAATAACCTTTTTTGCATTATTAGATGACTTTCGTTGGTCAAACCTAACCCTTTACTGCCCAACGCTAGGCGGCTACGGAACGGAAAAAAACTAAGTCCCAACGTGAGCTTTGTAGAGGGGTCCCCGGGGACCACGAGCAAAGCGAGCAGCAACAGTCCAGTGGCTAGTGTCCTCGTCTTCATACCAAGTAAATGCCGGTTCGAATCCCGCAGCTGACCCAATGGGACTAAAAAAAATCATCCAGTATAGCACGGGCTAAAAAGGGTTAATAACTCTTTTTCTTTGCCCCGGTCGAAGCCACACTTAACTCTTTACTGCCAAACGGTAGGCGGCTATGAAACGGTAAACAACTAAGTCCCAACGTGCAATGCAAGCTTAATGGGGTGTCCCCCGGGGACCCCGACCAAAGCGAGCAGCAACAGCCCAATGGTTAGCGTCCTCGTCTTCAAACCAAGTGAATGCCGGTTCGAATCCCGCGGCTGACCCAACTATCATATGGGACTTAAATAAAAAAAAAAAATCATCCAGTTCGGCACAGACAAAAAACTCAAAACTCACTGCCTGCGGACTTATATTCTTTTTTTTAATTCTGCTTTATGGCATAGCCCAAAAGTCGTCTGTTGGTGCAAGAGTTACACACTACCCATTCGTGGGCGGTACTGACAACATAGCTATAGCACGCACACCACCAGCGTGTTGTGACCTGCCTTTTCAGCTCAATTTTCCTGTCTGGACACGTTTTTTATGGTGGGTGTGTGAGCACTAACGGTCTCTTGCTGATGATTCGATTCAACATAGTTTTTAACTTAGTTAGTTTTAGAGGTTTAAAAGCAAGCAAATTTACTAGGCCTACTCCAGAATGTTAATAACCGAATTCGTTATTCGGTTTATTTTTTATCATTTAGATACATTTTATCATTCCAGACAATGTTGCTGTACATATGTTACGGTCACATTCGATGGGTTACGGTGCCAAGCATGCTTGTTACCTTGTACAGTAGGCCGAGCAGTAGGTTGACGGGAAGCAAATAAACACTTAAT
This sequence comes from Lithobius niger, assembly GCA_023313725.1. Taxonomy (NCBI): domain Eukaryota; kingdom Metazoa; phylum Arthropoda; class Chilopoda; order Lithobiomorpha; family Lithobiidae; genus Lithobius; species Lithobius niger. The sequence continues at coordinate 11,635 of JAHWFP010070605.1, forward strand.
GCAAACTTCTCTATAAAAGAGCGTCAGAAATAAAACTACAGCAAAAAAAATTGAAATATCCTTCTACGATTCACAGCAAATCACGCGTTCGTGACCGCTCACAATGCACTCGTTTTCCGGTGTATTCAGGCCCAGGTTCTGTAGTGATGGTGGTGGTTGATCCTCTAGAATATATTTGTAATGAAAGCCGCAAATTCTTGAAACCAATGGGATGAATGCATTACAGGTATTGTGCCTCTTCCTTGAAAGTCAAAATCACGTTGACCGTAATGCATGACCGATTACATATGCCCCAACACACGAGCCATTCATCTAAATTATAAGCTCAACCTAAAAGCTTTCGAAATATCTATCAATAGCTTATTGTATTTTATCACCTGGGCGTAGACACAGCAGCGAGTCATTCATCCAAGGCCACAGCCAGATTAAAGAACACTAGGCCTACTATTAGGCTAACACTCCACTTTAAACTGGACACAGTGTATCGCCAGGAACGTGCCAAAGATACATACTGAGGCTGTCATATGAGCATCCAAACTTTTATTTATAGGGATCGACCGATACAGAAAAATACCGATCCGATACCGATTTTCCCCTCACATGCCGATTCGATACAGATCCGATACACCGATACAGATATACTGATACCGATTTTTTTAAAAAGTCAATGGGTCAGAAAGTCAAACGCATACTTCATCATTATGAAACTGGTGTGCAAGAAAAATTTAATTTCTAATTTTTTTTTTCTCAGTGGTGGCAGATCCGCAAGTGTACCTTCGACTGTAAAAAAAAAAACCCAGAGTACACGGCAGATAGGCCTAATCCCAAGAAGCCCTGCCCTGATTCTGGCAATGCACACACGTTGAATTCACTAAGCTGCTGTCAGATGACATCATGGGATACAAGCGATGCTATGCAGGAAAGGTTTTTCATAAGCTAGGTGGAGTAGCCAGCGTGCACGGAAGTTGGTCGTATCGGCTAAAATATCGGTAAATAAATACCGATACACAAAAAAATACCGATAATATCTGTAAATACCGATACCGATATTAATATCGGTCTATCCCTATTTATTTATGCCAGTTAGCCATTAGGTTCGGCCTAATCGTCTGTTAAATGCCCATGGGCTGATAAAATTAATTTGATAAAAGAAGGGGGTGGGCCGTAACAATGTTGTACCATAATTCTTATCATACTTCTGTCCAGTTGAGTGTATTGGCCTAACCCTGTCGCAGAAAAATCGGCATTTATGCTATCACTCACTTAAGTGATCTAGGTTCAGTCTAGCACTAACACAATGCCCTTATTTTCATTTGTTAACGAATTTAGTTTTTCGTTTACTAGTTTAGTTTGGCTTATGTATGAAGCTTTTAGTTAATTTTGGTGTAGAAAAACTAAGATTTAAGGGGGATTAAACGTCGATTTCCTTTGGACTTCAGAAAAAAAAAGCCAGCCCTGGTATTCCAGGGACTGGCATTGGGAGAACAGTCAGGAGTGTCCGAAGCTTTTAGTCAATTTCTGGCAGAAAGATTAAGATTTAAAATGCTTTAAGGTCGCCATCTAAAATATCGTGAAATAAACTACCTGTAACCTCCCCCCCCCCTCTTCCACTGGGGAGGGGATGTAACTAGGTAATTGACAATGGTACGGCTTTTCCCCTCACTCCCCGGGCGTCCCTCACGTTTGGCGATGCCATCGGAGACCAGCGTGTCCCTGGTAGGTCTAACCTTGGTGGTAAGGCATTCGTTACCCCAACCCTATACCATCAACCCTACCTTTATAGCCGGGCAAATCGTCTTCGTTTTAAACTTTTAAACTCTTAAATTTTACAATTTTTAAATTTTGTTTTAACTTCGGATGGCAGTTAACTATTTTCACGATTTCTGAAATTAAAACATTTCAGAGGGTGGGCCGCAGGTTTGCCGGTGCTATTAATAGAAAATTTACGGTACAACAAATTGCAACATTTTCGTGCTATTACTAGGTCTGCGAGTACGAGTCATCATCCTGATCAAATTATCTCTTCATATCGTATTTTATCGCGTTTAAGTGTAGAAATCTGCTGTGCACATCACCAAGAACACACCCAAGATAGCGAAGCTCACATGTGCGCCAAGTTTCGTTTCATTCGAGCTTGGACGAGAGAGGCTTTAGTCCAAGATTACAGTGCTCAGGTTAGGCCTAAACATTAATTGAAAATTCAACACTTTTGTTTGCCAATGTAACGATATTTTTGTTACCACAGTCGCGTAACCCTCATCACATGATCATACACAAACAAAACACATGATTCACTTTCACTCTCAAAATCAAAACAACCGTTAGGCTAGCGAGCGTCTCTCTTCTCAATTCAAATTCAGAATAGCTAAGACTCTTGTTTGTTTACCTTCATTTTCCTCATCAATCTTCAAAGCCTTCGATATATACTCGAAAGCCTTCCGATGATGATGTTTTTGCCGTGCTAAGGCAGGATCCCCCGGTCCCGGCTGTCCAGAAGTCGACGAAGAACTCGACGATTTTTGATTGTAATTGGGCATTTCTTGCAGCTCGTGTTCGTGCAAGGCGGGCAGCGCGTGATGTAGGTGGTGACGCAATTCGTCGCTGATGTCCACGTCGGTATCGTCGTCATCGTCCGCCGCCGATCCGGACGATGCCGACGCCGCCAACTGCACCGCCGCCGCCGCACCGAGGGTGCGTCGCTCCCGGGCGGGTCGCACAAAATAGGTTGTAGCGCGGTACAGGTAGCGACACAGAACATACAACTGATACGCCAATCCTCGGAGCAAATTGAAAATAAATATCACCGGGAAGGACACCACATGCAAGTTTTGCTTGTGCACCGAATGGCCGTAGTGTTGCGGCGAAGTCCGGTTGCTACCGCCGCCGCCTTTCTTTTCGTTGCTGCTCGCTGTTGTTGTTTCCTGCTGGTGGTGAGCCTTCTTGGGCGACTTGCAACTTCCCTTGCGCTGCATCCGTCCGCCATAACGAGTGGCGTCTGTCACACTGACGTCATCCACTGCTGCGCCAACAACACAACGAGAGGTTTGGCGGAGGAGTGAGGCCAACGCCGTGGCGCGAGTCGTTTTGAAAAGCATTCGCGGAGCCTGTATGGTGTGCCGACTGTTTCAAAACTGTTCACATCCTGATGATGCGCTGTGAATGAACATACTTCTAGGTAGGTTACCTCGGGTTTAATCGGCAATAACGGTACAGTTTTACGATCTAATAATTAATACTCGGTGGGATTAGCATGGCAACTCAGGGCCAGATTTCTAAATAGGCCCAGGAGGCCCGGGCCTATAGCGGCACTTTTTAAGGGGCGGCACGGAGGCCCAAAAATAATCAGATATGCGATGGAGCTGGTGATGCTGTTATTTTCTGGCACGAAAGTAAGAAAAACAATAAAAACGGCTCTGAAGTTCATTATAATATGTGAATGAAAATGAAAGTTGGACCCATACTGACAAGTATTATGTTGGTTTGCTCTAAGCATTTCTCAGTTGTTCCTAAACTTCAGTAATAGTGGGAATTTTATTTTTTTGTAGACCATGGCAAGTAGTACTGCTATTTAGGCTATTGATTTTTTTTTTAAATCTAAGTAACTATGAAAAACTAAGATACGGGGTGGGGGATTTATTATTTTGTGAGGGTCCTGAAAAAGAGGAAGAGATTTAGTATTTTGTCATATAATTTTGGGGGTGGGAGGAGTTCGCAGCACTTCATGAGAGGCGGTTGTCGGTATTGCGGGCCTACAGGCGAGCAAAGGGTAAATCCAGCCCTGTGGCAACTAATGTAGCAACTTGGCGGCAGCCATTTTTGCTCTGATATCACTACTTTGATTGGCTGAAACTTGGTGGGTTCTTTCACCCTTGCGGGTTTTGTTTTAGATTTATTTTACAACACATTCAGCTACAAATTTCTAATTTCTAATTTTTTTCTTTTGTTTTTTAACAGCTTGTATTGATGTAGAGGGGACTAGGTTGCCGCGATTCTGTGCTTTTTTTGTGGAAGAGTTAGTCTTTTTTTTCAGGACTTTCATAGAATCTCGGATTATTGGACAGCGGATTGGCATGCTGCGAATTGGCATGCTGCGCATTTTCATGCTGGAAATGGAAATGTGACCTCCAAATTTTCAATAACCCCTCCCCCCCCCCCCCTCCATCCCAAGACACCCAACAAATTGACCCCCACCTCCCACCGTAAAAAGTAAGTTATTCTTATGTCATTTTAGGTCTCAACTGCACTAACTGAAAATAGCATTTCGCATCGGTATGTCCCAAATGTGTAGAAAACGAGCCACGAAAAAACATGTTCTTGAAAACATTCAAAGAAGTATTCTTTAAACCACCTTTGTACCGAGATTCATAATTCACGACTGAAACAGCACCAAAATCTTATAAAAACTACTGATTGGGAGGGGGGGGGGATGGGGGCCTCCCAGAACCTACGGCGTTTTAAGATAGTTTGACTGCTAAAAGTGGCATCTTTGATGCCTAGAATTGTATTTTCCTCTTGTTTGGTCAAAGTTTTTGTTACTCCCCCCCAGTAGCGTAACTAGTGTGTGTGTGACGTGTGGGGGGCAAAGGGGCGATTCGCCCCCTCTGTGAGATTTTGAAAGCTTATTCGGCAAATTGGCCATGTCACTTTTTCCATAGCTGAAAAATTATTTACCGTCAGATGGCTGCATATTTAGGTCAAAGACGCTACTTTCATCTTAGCTAATTAATACTTCTACTGTTTCTCCTTTAAATCACTAAAATAACCAGGTATTAAATGGAGAAATACGAAAATCAGTAAAGATAAACAGTAAGAATTACTAACTCCATATTTTGCCTAAAATTTGTAAATTTGGGTAAAATTTTCTAAATTAGCATTAAGATGCACCGAATACAAAATTTACCGAATACCGAATATACAGCCGATTACTTAACTTGCCGAATACCGAATGCTCAACTTGCCAAATACCGAATATACAACCGAATGTTCGGCATTAAACAATTTACATATTCGGCCGAATACCGAATTATTCGGTTCTTTGCCGAAAAATGGCAGAATAGACCGAATAACGAATTATTCAGCTGAATACTTAACCGAATAGCTGTAATTTAAATATATTTGATCATTCTTCCTTCTTCGGGTAGCTGCGAGCTGCGAGATTCCCACATCAGATTCGATAGGTGTCCTGGTCCCAGTATCTCTGGCTTCGTACAGTTTCAGGTTCGATCTTGGCGATGAGAAGTGTATTGTACAGGGTTTTTCTCCGGTTGTTTCCCGCCCGTTGCACGAGGGTTTCCTCTGGGTACTCCGGTGTCCTCCCTCATGCGGCAAAAAAACAACTGTAATAATGGTGGTACTTCTGCCACTTAACATCTGCCGCCGGGGAATTTGGGTGGGTGGATGCCTCGAGCATCGTCTCTATATATTATATTATATATTTAGAAATGTCAGAAGACAATTCCTCACAAACCAAAAACTAAATGCATAGATAAACGTTCTTACATTAATTCACACAATTGCATAAATAAATACTAAAAATATTCGACCAAATTCAGTATTCGGCCGAATACTTGAATTTTTGGCCGAAAAGGCTGAATACCGAATAATTACCGAATATTCGGTGCATCCCTAATTAGCATGGGGCAAAAGAATAAGTCGGCGAATTGTGGCCGGGCTTTTCATGATCGCATCAAAATTTTTTGACGATACCAAAACCTCTAATTATTATATCGTTTAACAAGCTGTAATAGTTAGCTCAGACTAAATACTCTTTTCGAGAGTATTTAGTCCAAGTTAACAGATTCCTACTTAATGATTAAACATTGAGTATTATGCATAATACTAAACCTGTCGTGCCGGTACAAGGAGAAAAGCAGCGGTGGCTGATAGGACGGAAAGCATTGGGGGGAAGTATTCAGGACAGCTTCGAGACCGTCTTGAGCCTTCTGTATTTCAGCTAGCATGAACATGAACACTGGAAGAATTTAATAAAACTGACGATTAGAAAAGGGGATCATTATAGCAGTAGAGGGAGATTTTAGTCACAGGATGGGCTACTTGAGTGAGCGAAACGAACAAAAGTTAGCGATTGCTAGCCAGTGTGTGCAATTTTAGTCACAAGGTGGGATGATTGAGTGAACGAAGCGAACGAAAATTAGCATTTGTTAGGGAGTGTGTGTAAAAATTTGATTGAAGAAACTTAATTCGGTGGAACATGGACCATACCGTACCAATGTTGCCAACCGTGCATCCAACACCACCACAGTCTTCAGCTAGTAATGAATGACCGTTTTGCTTCCCTCCACATGTGGAAACAGTTATGAGGTTAATCTAGTCTCTAAGAAAGTTGACCCTAGTTACAAAGTCTGTGCTCAATTGTGCAAAATCCGATCAAGGTCCCTTACCTTGGGTCTTAACAAAAGACAAGAACATTAGGACATTTGCACATCTCAGGAATGGCTTCTTATTGACAGCCAGTTACCACGGATCGATATGAACCTCCCACTAGCCAGAGAAGTCAGTCAGGAGTATGAAGGGAAACTAAATTCCGGATGACATTGAGGAATTCAGCACTGTACCTTCCAAAACACAGAGTAGGAAGATTCTGATGATAGAAGAGGGAAAGTCCACCACTGGTGATGATGAATAGCAGCCGTAAGTGAACAGTTGAAAACACTTCAGTCTCTTTGGAGGTAGACGCCTTAAAACAAGCAAAAGCCACACCCTTTGTCTCAAGACACTAAAGCCTATGCACTGCCACACCTATACGAATAAATGTAGTTCTTGGACACAACGTCGGCCTCTTTTCCGGACCTTAAAGATAAGGACTGGGAGGGGGGGGGGGGGGGGGGGGGGGTCCAAACCAAAACGCAAAAGAAAAAAAAAAAAAAGTTACATCGAGTTTAATTTTTCTTCTCCCAGCTGGCACACCATGCCAGTAGAGACAGTGTTTGTGAACATGCTCAAACGACAAAGCAGGTTGAACACGCCACTCTCCCATTCTGTGCCACTGATTGTTTTCATATGAACCCTCTTGTATGATTTTACTATTATATGCACTTTGTTGCAGAAATGGAATTGAAAAGACAACATGGTTGCTAGCTCCAGGTAAACCACTTGTCTTCAATTTATCATCCTATGCTGTACAACCATTGACAGGTGGAACGGACAGCCATTCCAGAATTTCGAAACACTAAGACAGCTCCCCCGTATATGGCCGGTTTTTTACAGCATTGTTGTGATTTCCCGTTTGCATGAAAATACTGAATTTCCCGCTAACAGTCACCCACGCTTTCATTAGATTGTCGCCAGATCACCCAGATTCCCACTCCTAATTCTATTGAAGTCGTAATGGGAATTAAGATAATTCTTTCGTTTGTTGAGCATTGTTGTGATTTCCCATTAGCAGTCGCCCAAGCTTTCATTAGATTTTCTTAGATCAGGATTAAGAGACAAAGAGGCATAGATCCCGTTTGAATGAAAATATTGTGACGTCATCAGTACTGTGTCTCTTTGTTGAAAACACAGTTCGAATCATTACTTATACAGACAATTCCGTTTGACAGACATACAAACAAAAGAAAAAAAGATTATCGAGATTCCCACTGCGGACGCACGAACAATGGAAATAAGAATTACGAGTGGGAATCTCGGTAATCCGGTGACACACAAACAAACAAATATTATTATCTTAGTTATATAGATTACAAGAAATCAATGGCACAATAGGTAGAGGAGAACCGCCATGAGAACATTAATAAGGATGCAGAAGTACTAAGGCCGTCTTCACTTCCACTGTCGAAATAATGGAGTGGCCAAAAAAGGGTCGGCCTTTGAAAGAAGTGATAACATTCAACCCGGCCAAGACTCTACTTAGCTAGACATTGTCATGAAAACGTTACTGATGCATCTTTCTTTCTATAAATGGTGGACATTCACCTTCTACATTTTAGTTTTTCTAAATGTTGCAAATAAGAGTACCGCAGGAAAACCAAATGCAAGTTCGCACATTTATTAATCTCCTGATGTATATCGGGACATTATGAATTGTGTATAGTCTTTCATAATCCCTGCACCTTCCCCTTACATTTTCCACCACAATTTGAATTTCGGCCGCATTGGGATTTATCGTCAACATGATAAAATATTAAGGGGACCGAATAGTATAGCTTTTTTGTACCCGAGCCGATCACTAAACAAAACTGGTCGATACCAAATTCCAATCCCGTTTACCGATATCAAATCCCGATAACCAATCCCAGTTTTCAATTAAACTAAAACTGTAATACTGAAGTACGTCTTCATAAGACAATTACTTTTGAAATCAGGCATATACATAAAGCATAGGCCTAAATGCACATATTTATTTATTAAGGTATTGGTTTAAAATAATATTCACATGCTACAATCATTTTAAAACACCCCCCTCCCCCAGTAAAATTTTAGCATGTTACCTTGTAGTTTCTAAACAATAAGAGACAGCTGCTTGGGGTTTGGACCATTAGGAAGCTGGTGAAAAAACCTTCAAAAGGTGTATCAAACGCCAAATTCGGTCGACGAGAAGTGAAAATATCTTCAATTTGGTTATTACCAATCTATCTGGGTTTTATCTACTGACCTGAATTTCAGTAAATGTCGGTAAAGATCGCGACCGATAAAGATCGGTAAATATAGGCAAGATCGGATTCGGTAATCGGGGTCGGGCAAGCCTTACAAAATATGCTCTTAGTAGCTCACAGTTAATAGACACATGTCTGCTAGTGAGGCAGCCTCTTTATCATCAACAATCACAATGATTGTCACACTGATGGTTCCTAACCCCATGCCCGATAACGGATTTTTTTTTTGATAAACTTTATCGAGACACCCACGCTACTGCATGCAAAGTTTGGTTTGGATAGTCCTTGTGGTTTTCGCGTGAAACACGGTCTAAGGGAGGATACTAACCAAAACTTTAGGAGCATTGCGAGCTTGGCTTCACGCTGCAACGTCACTCGTTGCTAGGCAACGCGTCAAGCGCCAGGCTATGGCCACTAAAATAACTGGCTCGCTCTACAACGATATTAGGGGGGTACACAAAATGGCCGCCACGTCTGGTTCATTTCGTCGAGGTCTGTTCTTCGAGGTAGCAACTTTGTACGGTGCGATGCGATATCTATTGCCGGCTAGTGGCGGTTTTCGAAATAATAATTTAAATTTTTACGTAGATTTTGGTGGCAAATTTTTTATTATTTATAAGAGTATTTTTAAATGGTGTTTAAAAATATCACTCAGCCACAGTTAAGCTATTTCACTGCGTTTGCAAAAAAAAGCAACACGTTCGTTGGCAGTTTGTACGGTGGGTGACAAAATGCGGCAACTCATTCGCATCAGCGGCACTTTCGGCGGCCATATTGCCAACCCAGTCTCGTAATGCTATTTTTCATTCAAGATCCGGCCAGTACTGTAGATTGCCCTAGCCAGGCCTAAGCTTGGTTCCTAGCGTTGTTTTGATCGTTTTGGAAAATTTCATATTTGAAGCCCGCTGTTGATGGCGCTACGCCTGAGCTGCAGCCAATAGGAGACCCACTGTAACGCAGGCAAGCCGCATATTTGTATCTGTAAAGGATACACACAAAGCATTAACCAAAACGAAATTATTTGCCTTAGCAGCTTCGCCCAACAAAATCAACACGTCGTGAAGATTCACGAAAAATTCACTAGAGTATAATCCTTTTTTAAACCCCTTTCGTCTTTTACCAGTGGGAGCGATACGAGCGGCATGGGGAAATTAACCACGTTTCAGTTCTGTTAAAACAACAATTACCGCTTTCAATGTCTTAATGTGCGTCTCTTGATATTATTGTTTGAGATCGTATAGGCGATCAAGAAAACGCAGTTCAACAACGTCAAACAGGAGTTGATCTCAGCCGTCTTGTTTGCAGACAAAGTGGCTTTTGCAGCGTCGGTGTGTACAGGCCCAAGTCTGAACGCGTCAAAAGCTCTCTAAGATCAACGCTGCAAACGACCAAGCCAAGCTCGCAACGTTCCTAAAGTTTTGGTGAGTATCCTCCTTAAGATTACATTGGAGTGTGATCATAGCGGAGCTCCACTCGGCCTTCGGCCTTGCTTCGCTCGAAAAATACGAGCTAAGCTGCACCTTTAAGGTATGCTGGTGAACTAAAACACTCCTTCGGACATATCCCTGAACTAAGGTGTATCTCGGGTGCAATCATCAAAATTACCTACACCTAGGCTGTATCATCCCGAAGGAGTTATTGTAACGCAAAGAAGACACTGCACGAACTCAACCGAAGGCATGGGAAAAACTGAAGAAAGCAGAATAGGAAAAGATGTGCATTGTACACGATTAGTAAGAGTTACATATAAATCATCCATGTATCATAGGTAGCGTTAAGACTGTAGTAGTTAAGCCAAGCTTGACTCTAGGGATGATCAGTCACTGACGTTTTCCAATGCTCTATTCAGTTGCTTTTTAGACTATCAATTGAAGGAGTTTGTATGTAGGAGCTAGTTTTGTCAAGGACCCTTTGAAAGTTGATTTTTTTTGGAAATAGTTTGTTTCATTGAACCTTCGAATTGTGACTCGGCGGGATTAGCTTGGCGTTTGATACCGTGACTTCAAACGGCCGAAAAGCTTGGCGGGAATCCTTAACAAGTTTTGTTTTGGTGGTAAGACAGTTTGTTTCCAAGGACCTATTTAGAAAATAGTTCTAGTTCGTTATTTGCAGTGGCTACAAGATATCTAAATTCCTGGCTGCACATTGGAAAGTAGTGTCACAGAAGGCTGCAGTGATGGCAGTACTGAAACATGTTGTCGTGTCGTAACTTGTGGCACGTACAATAGTTAGCACACCATCCCTAGCTGTTAATCCATTTAATTTAATTTAATTAAAAAATTATGTACGATTGTACATATCAAACTAAAAACAAATGCAAAAAACAACCAACAATCACCCATCTAGACAGCCAGTGGCAAGCTTCCCCAAGGAAGTTTTAAAGCCAGAGAGATTGTTGTGTTGTACACATTCGATCGGCAGCTTGTTCCACTCAACAACAGTTTTTGGGTAAAATGAGCTCTTGAAATAGTCAGTGCTTGGCTGCCAAACTCCAAGCTTCATCGGATGATCGTTTCGACCAGTAAAATTTGGTTTAGTAAGCAGACTTTCAGGATCCACGATGATACGTCCATGCACAATTTTGTGAAGGAGAGGAAGCCTTTCTTTGATCTCTCAAACTATGCAAGTTTAATTTCTCCGCCATCTCACTAACACTTGCAAACCAGCTGAAATTGTTTTCTACAAATCTGATGGCACGCCTCTGGACAGCCTCAAGCATATTAATTTGGACTTCCTGGTAGGGGTCCCATACCACAGCAGCATACTCCATTTTTGATCTAACCATTCTTTTGTAGGCAATGAGTTTAGTAGAAGGAGTGAAACCCCGTATCACTCTACTCAAAAATCGCAATTGCTTTCCCGCACGATTTGTAATGTCACTAATGTGGGAATTCCAGTTAAGAGTGTTGTTTACAGTACACCCAAAATCTTTATCGCCACCACTCTAGGAAGTGCATCATTACCCACTTTGTAGTCAACAATAATAGGGGTTTCCCCTCTGGACACTGACATGACCGCAGACTTTAGCGACTGGATCAACACCAGTTAAACACATTCGTAATAACTTCCTGGAGAGCGATGGAATCAAAATGGGTGCAGATGTTTTTCATCATCGTTTTTTTCAAAGCTGATCCATGATCTCCAATAATCTCCATTAGGTCGTTCAGGTAAACAATGAACAAAAAGGGCCCGCAGACTGATCCTTGAGGTACACCAGAAAGCACGTTTTTGAATTCAGAAGCAACACCATTGATTATGACACATTGTGTTCTGTTGTTTAAAAAAGATGCAAACCAATCAGCCATGTGACCAAGACCATACATACGGAGTTTATGGATGAGTAAGGCATGCAGAACTTTATCAAAGGCCTTTTCCAGGTCAATGCTGATAACGTCAACTTGCCCTCCTCCTTGAATGCCTTCAACAATCTTATGGGACAATTCCACTAAAAGAAGTCAGTAGAGACCCCTTCCCTGAAGCCAAACTGGTTAGCGCAAAGCACTTTGTTTCAGAGCAGGTAGCAAAACCAGTGTTTCACGATAATGTGTTCAAGCATCTTAGAAGAAAGATTTGATGTAAGTGAAATAGGTCGATAATTGTGAGGACCCTGTTTGCTGCCCTTCTTATATAATGGTACCACTGTAGCGGTCCTACATTTCAAAGGAACATATCCACTGCTAATGGATTCATTGAAGATTATGGTGCGATATTTTGCAGACACTTCAGCAGTTAATTTAAGTATAGGTACAGGAATACCTCCGGGACCAGGAGATTTAGACGAGCCAAGATTTTGAATCAATTTAAGGACGCCATTATAAGACACCACAACCTGTTCAATCGCATCATTCAGTGCAATAGACATATCGGGTAAAGGTGCCTTGTTGTTGAGACGAGAAAAGTTTTTGCTAAAGGCGTCATTTAGAGTGTTAGCAATAGCCTTGTTTTCAACAACACAGAGTCCATTAACATTAAGCTGGGATACTCCAGATTCACTTCCTTTGAAATTTCGGATATAGTTCCAAAAGTTCTTCGGTTTGGTAGCAAATTCCTCGCACAACTTGTTAATATAATGTTCTCTATTTTCACTCATTTTATCAACAATTTGCTCACTAAGATCTTCCAATTTGTACAGGTGATCCCATTGTAGCTAGGGATGCTAACCTACCTCATCTGGCCTTAAAACCTACACATCATTTAAGTAAATATGCAGTACGTTCCTAAAGCACCGAACAGAACGAACCAAACGCACCACTGTTGGTGACAGTTCATCTCATTCCCCACTATAGCCGTGTTGATGTGGCTTGCTTACGTCAACCATCGTCAGCGATGAATGGGTTTCCGATACCTCACGCATGCTCAAAAGCTCCAACACTAGCAACCACCTGCAACACTTCCCCGAGATGGTTTGCAATTTGGCATTGCTAGCGCCTGGTTACATCCATTAGCCTAGCCTGGTCCAATCAATTAGCCACTTCTGGTCACGTTAAACCCTTGGTTAACCCTTGGTTAAACATATGTTGTAACGAGAGCTCTGTTGAGTTTGTTGATTTTGGTGAGCTGTGATTGCAGTTTAGGAAGGTACTAAACGGCTGACGCAACATCACTGCGCACGCGCGACGTCATGTTTGGAGCCAAACTGTCTCTAACAGTGGTGCGTTCTGTTTGCTCTGTTTGGTCGTTTAGGAAGGTACTGTAAGAGTAACAAAGGTTCTAAATATGAACACTGTAGCACATCACAAGTGATTTTGAGAAAATCGAAGCTTTAACCCCTTCCACACCACGACGTACACCTGCACAAGAAGAAGTACAGCAACGAAAAGCAGGCTTCATGCGGGTTCCGTGAAAACCTGAGAGAAGCGAGCAAAGCACGGTCGAGCTGTTAGGAAGTATAGGAATCTGAGCCAAGAGAATGGGAGATCAAATCGTTTCACCACCCTATGTAAATTTAACAAGGCCATGCATGGACATATGTCTGCAGTGGAAGAGATTATTCTATATTCCCCGAGCTTGTGGTGCGCCCTCAGACCATCTAGCCAAAAAACGGGAGCCCCAATACTCAGTTTGTACTAGACCTGGGGGTATCCGTTCGCTAGCCCTGATCTTCATGGAGAAAGGGGCATTCCTTTCACCCGGGGCCCTCTGAAAGAAGTAGTCGAAACAGGGGCGTCGTGCCACCCCCCCATGTCTCAGCCCAATTTTCCAAAAATAAAGACGATTTTGGCTTGTGTGCAGCCGACCGGCCGCCTGAAGGCCGACTTCCCTCTTAAAAAGTGTCAATTTGGGTCTTCCAGATATCTCAAACTCATTTATATTGCTGAAATGAGTTTGCTTCAGGTGTTTTCCGGACTCAGCTTCCGGTGTTTCCCAGACCCCGCTGGGGGAAGACCCTGTAGCTAAAAAAGGTTGTGCGCCCCCCCCCCCCCATTTTTTTTTGGGGTGCACGACGCCCCTGAGTCGAACTGATAACGAGCAACAGCTGACAGCACTAACCTTTTCACACACTGGGGCCCGTCACAAAATACGAGTAGGCCGTGCTGGCCTACTCGTGTTTTGGGACGAGCCCCTGTGTTTTCAGACGAATTCGCTCGGATTTGATATTTCCATTTTGTTGTTACTGTTGGCTTTCCATACGATATTCTCCACGTGGAATGACGTCACGCGCTCTCCCCTTCTCTCGCCTTCAGGCATTTTAGCTTAACGGCGAGTAGCTTGCTTGACAGTCAGTTACGGCTTGACGAATGAATGAATTTAAATTTATTGATCCGTTATCGGTTGCATCGGGGACAGTTTCACGCGTTTGGTACCAGGCTGAGCGAACGCATGTTTGATCACGAAGGGCATTTTCCAAGGACAGTGTATTGTAGGTGTCGAGATTATCTAACAGGCCCAATCATTATTTTTACGGGAGGCATGGAGGCTCAGAGGAGAGTAGGGGTGGTCGTAAGGAAAGAATGTGTTTTACGACATTTTTCTTGCTCCGTCGTAAAACAGTGGCTGCAAACATTTCGGTTCAACAGAAGCAGGACCATGGAGCGCAGCTAATTTTAGAATCAATTTTACTTTTCGTTTCGTTATCTTTCGTTTTGTTTTCCGTAACGTCATAAAATTTCACTTCCCACGGCAGTAAAAAAATCGACATAAAGCAAAGTTATGCGTTACTTCCGTATTGTAAGGCGTCACTGCACGAAAACGCTGCATTGGCTTTTTATACTCGTGCATTCCTGCATTGTAGTTGGCTTCCGCTTCCACAGTGGACCCCGTTTGGTGTCTGGCCCCCGACTTGTAACCACAGGCAAAACCCGACCCCCTCCCCTCCTTCCTTCCATACCTACCTACCTACCGAGAGGGCAGGGTCAACTTTTATTAAAAGGGTACGTTAAGTTTTAGTGGACAATTCTTCAGGGAACTTTTTTTTTTATTTGTTTTATCTTTTCCTTTTTATGCTCCTTCATTAGCCGTTTCTGCCCCTTTCGTAGCACTTTTTGCCCTTTTCAAGGATTTTTAGGCCTTTAGAGGGCTCTAGGCTTTTTATTTTCTCAGGCACCGCCGCACCAGCAAGTGTCGGCACAACAACAAGCCATTAAAAATTGTCGACGCGCCATTAAGCCTCAATCCCCCCCCCCCCCCATTAAAAATTGTTTCTTTTTTAAAGGGCATTTTGCGAAAAGGTCAGGGGGCACGCCACTGAGAGGGAGTGTTGCATTTATTGGCATTAATTCGTTGTGTGACGTGTACGAGATTGTGTTGCGTTCAGGTGCTATAAATTGTACAAATAAGCTTCAGAAAACCGTGATTAAATAAACTTCTGTAAATAAAGTCGTGCGTACTGCTCGAAATATTGCGTTCTGGTCAGTTCATTCCTGTCACGTGAATGGGCGCCGGTACGATGACGAAGCTTTCCATGTGACGTGCTCGGATTAAAAATGCTACCAATGCGTGACGTGTCGATAAAACCAAAGTGACCCTAGTGTGCTTGATCCAACCCGGTTAATTTTCGAAGGCGCACTCTTATTCGGTGGGATTAATTTCCCAAAGAACTATGGGAGTTTTAAAGCACGACTATTTTTTTTTAACAACTTCCACTATTCTTTTTTGCGTCAATTACTACAACTGGTTACAACAATGCAAAATTAACTACGAATAGAGTTGACACACTAAAATTAGACACACGCTAGTATGTTGCCATCAAGTAATAGACATGGGACAAAGCATGGGTGGAGCATGCACGCAAATTTCCAACCAAAACCAAAACTGGAATAAAAGAAGCCGCCAAGTTTCCAAAAAGGGTTGGCCTTCGAAGGTAGTGATATTCAACCAGGAAAAGGCCGCCAAGGTTAATCCTATTCCTATTAGCAAAGTTAATCGCACCGGCTAATAATTCGAAAGTTAAATGAAAACCAGAACATTGCTACTAGCGGTAGCAATCATCAAGTTTTCATTTAATGTCCAAAGTATTATTCGGTACAATTAACTAGGATAATAGGATTAGCCTTGGTGGCCTTTTTCCGGTTGAATGATAGTACTACCTTCAAAGGCTGGCCCTTGGAAACTTGGCAGCTTCTTTTATACCAGTTTTGATTAAGGGTGGATATCACAACTTTCATAGGACTGTGAACGTACAGTATGTCACACCGTCTTATATTCCTCTGTACCTGTGTATAAATTTTCACATTGGTAGTTATCACATTTCCCAATGAACCGTTACATCAGCAAAATCACGGTGTGGTTTATTGCATGTCCATGTTTCACATGCTTATTTTTCTTCAATCCCATTTTTGCACACTGGCTGACGCACGTTGGTTTTCGTTCGCTTTGCTCACTAAATCAGCGAATCTCCCTGTCCATAAATAATTAGCCGTTACATCAGCCAAACTGAATTTTATCGTTTGCTTTCTTCGTTCAAATTTTGTCATGCTGTAGTTGCTGGAGTTTACTAAAACGTCAC
>JAHWFP010070605.1:38836-54245 GCA_023313725.1 Lithobius niger
CCCCCCCACAACCTTCTTCAGCTACAGGGTCTTCCCCAGCAGGGTTCGGGAAGCGCCGGAAGCTGGGTCCGGAAAACACCAGAAGCAAACTCATTTCAGCAATATAAATGAGTTTGAGACATCTGGAAGACCCAAATTGATACTTTTTAAAAGAAAAGGCGGGCGTCAGGCGGCCGGTCGGCTGCATACAAGCCAAAATCGTATTTATTTTTGGAAAATTGGGCTGAGACATGGGGAAGGGGGGTGGAACGACGCCCCTGGTTCGACTACTTCTTTCAGAGGACCCCGGGTGAAAGGAATCCCCCTTTCTCCACGGAGATCAGGGCTCGTGAACGGATACCCCCAGGTCTGGTACAAACTGAGTAAAGTATCAGGGCTCCCTTTTTTTGGCTAGATGGTCTGAGGGTGCACTGCAAACAACCGTCCATGCATGGCCTTGTTAAATGTACATAGGTCGGTGAAACGATTTGATCTCCTATTCTCTTGGGTCAGATTCCTACTTCTTAACAACTCGACAGTGCTTTGCTCGCTTCTCTCAGGTTTCCACGGAACCCGCATGAAGCCTGCTTTTCGTTGCTGCACTTCTTCTTGTGCAGGTGTACATCGTGGTGTGAAAGGGGTTAAAGCTTCGATTTCTCAAAATCACTTGTGATGTGCTACAGTGTTCATATTTAGAACCTTTGTTGCTCTTAATTTACTTAAATGATATGTAGGTTCTAAGGCTAGGTGAGGTAGGTTAGTATCCCTAGCTACAATGGGATCACCTGTACAAATTGGAAGATCTTAGTGCGCAAATTGTTGATATGATAAAATGAGTGAAAATGGAGAACATTATGTTAACAAGTTGTGCGAGGAATTTGCTACCAAACTGAAGAACTTTTGGAACTATATCCGAAATTTCAAGGGAAGTGAATCTGCAGTATCCCAGCTAAATGTTAATGGACTCTGTGCTGTTGAAAACAAGGTTACTGCTAACACTCTAAATGACGCCTTTAGCAAAAACTTTTCTAGTCTCAACAACAAGGCACCTTTACCCGATATGTCTATTGCACTGAATGATGTGATTGAACAGGTTGTGGTGTCTTATAATGGCATCCTTAAATTGCTTCAAAATCTTGACTCGTCTAAATCTCCTGGTCCCGGAGGTATTCCTGTACCTATACTTAAATTAACTGCTGAAGTGTCTGCAAAATATCGCACCATAATCTTCAATGAATCCATTAGCAGTGGATATGTTCCTTTGAAATGGAGGACCGCTACAGTGGTACCATTATATAAGAAGGGCAGCAAACAGGATCCTAACAATTATCGACCTATTTCACTTACATCAAATCTTTCTAAGATGCTTGAACACATTATCGTGAAACACTGTTTTTGCTACCTGCTCAACGTGCTTCGCGCTAACCAGTTTGGCTTCACGAAGGGGCCTCTACTGACTTACTTTTAGTGGAATTGTGCCATAAGATTGCTGAAGGCATTCAAGGAGGAGGGAAAGTTGACGTAATCAGCATTGACCTGGAAAAGGCCTTTGATAAAGTTCCGCATGCCTTACTCATCCATAAACTCCGTATGTATGGTGTTGGTCACATGGCTGATTGGTTTGCATTTTTTTTTTTAAACAACAGAACACAATGTGTCGTAATCAATGGTGTTGCTTCTGAATTCAAAAACGTGTTTTCTGGTGTGCCTCAGGGATCAGTCTGCGGGCCCTTTTTGTTCATTGTTTACCTGAACGACCTAATGGAGATTATTGGACCTCATGGATCAGATTTTACTGATGACAGCACGATGATGAAAAACATCTGCACCCATTTTGATTCCATCGCTCTCCAGGAAGTTATTACGAATGTGTTTAACTGGTGTTCGACCTGGGGGATGTCAATTCAGCCGCTGAAGTCTGCGGTTGTGTCAGTATCCAGAGGGAAAACCCCTATTATTGTTGACTACAAAGTGGGTAATGATGCACTTCCTAGAGTGGTGGAGATGAAGATTTTAGGTGTTACTCTAAACAACACTCTTAATTGGAATTCCCACGTTAGTGACATTACAAATCGTGCGGGAAAGCAATTGTGGTACGGGGTTTCACTCTTTCTACTAAACTCACTGCCTACAAAAGTATGGTTAGATCAAAAATGAAGTATGCTGCTGTGGTATGGGACCCCTACCAGGAGGTCCAGATTAATATGCTTGAGGCTGTCCAGAGGCGTGCCATCAGGTTTGTAGAAAGCGATTTCAGCTGGTTTGCAAGTGTTAGTGAGATGGCGGAGAAATTAAACTTGCATAGTTTGAGAGATCGAAGAAAGGACAGCATCTGGCTTGCTCTCCTTCACAAAATTGTGCATGGACGTACCATCGTGGATCCTGAAAGTTGGCTTACTAAACCAAATTTTACTGGTCGAAACGATCATCCCATGACGGTTGGAGTTTGGCAGCCAAGCACTGACTATTTCAAGAGCTCATTTTGCCCAAGAACTGTTGTTGAGTGGAACAAGCTGCCGATCGAATGTGTACAACACAACAATCTCTCTTTGGCTTTAAAATTTCCTTAGGGACCCTTGCCGCTGGCTATCTAGATGGGCGATTGTTGGTTGTTTTTGGCTTTTGTTTTTAGTTTGATATGTACAATCGTACATACTTTTTAAATTAAATTAAATTAAATTAAATTAAATGGATTAACAGCTAGGGATGGTGTGCTAACTATTGTACGTGCCACAAGTAAGGACACGACAACATGTTTCAGTATATATCCATCACTGCAGCCTTCTGTTGACACTACTTTTCAATATGCAGCTAGGAATTTAGATATCTTGTAGCCACTGCAAATAACGAACTAGAACTATTTTCTAAATAGTTCCTTGGAAACAAACTGTTTTACCCCCAAAACAAAACTTGTTAAGGATCCCCGCCAAGCATTTCGGCCGTTTGAAGTCACGATATCAAACGCCAAGCTAATCCCGCCGAGTCATAATTCGAAGGTTCAATGAAACAAACTATTTCCAAAAAAATCAACCTTTAAAGTGTCCTTGACAAACCTAGCTCCTACATACAAACTCCTTCAATTGATAGTCTAAAAAGCAACATAATAGAGATTAGAAAACGTCAGTAACTGATCATCCCTAGAGTCAAGCTTGGCTTAACTACTACAGTCTTAACGCTACCTATGATACATGGATGATTTATATGTAACTCTTACTAATCGTGTACAATGCACATCTTTTCCTATTCTGCTTTCTTCAGTTTTTCCCATGCCTTCGGTTGAGTTCGTGCAGTGTCTTCTTTGCGTTACAATAACTCCTTCGGGATGATATAGCCTAGGTGTAGGTAATTTTGATGATTGCACCCGAGATACACCTTAGTTCAGGGATATGTCCGAAGGAGTGTTTTAGTTCACCAGCATACCTTAAAGGTGCTACTTAGCTCGTATTTTTGGAGCGAAGTAAGGCCGAAGGCCGAGTGAAGCTCCGCTATGATCACACTCCAATGTAATCTTAAGGAGGATACTCACCAAAACTTTAGGAACGTTGCGAGCTTGGCTTGGTTGTTTGCAGCGTTGGTCTTGGAGAGCTTTTGACGCGTTCAGACTTGGGCCTGTACACATCGACGCTGCAAAAGCCGCTTTGTCTGCAAACAAGACGGCTGACATCAACTTCTGTTGACGTTGTTGAACAGCGTTTTGTTTATCGCCTGTACGATCTCAAACAATAATATCAAGAGACGCACATTAAGACATTGAAAGCGGTAATTGAATTGTTTTGACAGAACTGAAACGTGGTTAATTTCCCCATGCCGCTCGTATCGCTCCCACTGGTAAAAGACGAAAGGGGTTTAAAAAAGGATTATACTCTAGTGAATTTTTCGTGAATCTTCACGACGTGTTGATTTTGTTGGGCGAAGCTGCTAAGGCAAATAATTTCGTTTTGGTTAATGCTTTGTGTGTATCCTTTACAGATACAGATATGCGGCTTGCCTGCATTACAGTGGGCCTCCTATTGGCTGCAGCTCAGGCGTAGCGCCATCAACAGCGTGCTTCAAATATGAAATTTTCCAAAACGATCAAAACAACGCTAGGAACCAAGCTTAGGCCTGGCTAGGGCAATCTACAGTACTGGCCGGATCTTGAATGAAAAATAGCATTACGAGACTGGGTTGGCAATATGGCCGCCGAAAGTGTCGCTGATGCGAATGAGTTGCCGCATTTTGTCAACCGAGGGCAACACCCAACGTACAAACTGCCAACGAACGTGTTGCTTTTTTTTGCAAACGCAGTGAAATAGCTTAACTGTGGCTGAGTGATATTTTTAAACACCATTTAAAAATACTCTTATAAATAATAAAAAATTTGCCACCAAAATCTACGTAAAAATTTAAATTATTATTTCGAAAACCGCCACTAGCCGGCAATAGATGTCGCATCGCACCGTACAAAGTTGCTACCTCGAAGAACAGACCTCGACGAAATGAACCAGACGTGGCGGCCATTTTGTGTACCCCCCTAATATCGTTGTAGAGCGGGCCAGTTATTTTAGTGGCCATGGCCTGGCGCTTGAGGCGTTGCCTAGCAACGAGTGACGTTGCAGCGTGAAGCCAAGCTCGCAATGCTCCTAAAGTTTTGGTGAGTATCCGCCCTTAGACCGTGTTTCACGCGAAAACCACAAGGACTATCCAAACCAAACTTTGCATGCAGTAGCGTGGGTGTCTCGATAAGGTTTATCAAAAAAAAATCCGTTATCGGGCATGGGGTTAGGAACCATCAGTGTGATAATCATTGTGATTGTTGATGATAAAGAGGCGGCCTCACTAGCAGACATGTGTATATTAACTGTGAGCTACTAAGAGCATATTTTGTAAGGCTTGGCCGACCCCGATTACCAAATCCGATCTTGCCTATATTTACCGATCTTTATCGGTCGCGATCTTTACCGACATTTACTGAAATTCGGGTCAGTAGATAAAACCCAGATAGATTGGTAATAACCAAATTGAAGATATTTTCACTTCTCGTCGACCGAATTTGACGTTTGATACACCATTTTGAAGGTTTTTTCACCAGCTTCCTAATGGTCCAAACCCCATGTAGCTGTTTCTTATTGTTTAGAAACTACAAGGCAACATACTAAAGTTTTACTGGGGGGGGGGGGGTTGTTTTAAAATGATTGTAGTATGTGAATATTATTTTAAACCAATACCTTAATAAATAATTATGTGCATTTAGGCCCATGCTTTATGTATGCCATGATTTCAAAAGTAATTGTCTTATAAAGACATACTTCACTATTACAATTTTAGTTTAATTGAAAACTGGGATTGGTTATCGGTATTTGATATCGGTACACGGGATTGGAATTTGGTATCGACCAGTTTTGTTTAGTGATCGGCTCGGGTAAAAAAAAGCTATATTATTCGGCTATTTTCCCCTTAATATTTTATCATGTTGACGATAAATCCCAATGCGGCCGAAATTCAAATTGTGGTGGAAAATGTAAGGGGAAGGTGCAGGGATTATGAAAGACTATACACAATTCATAATGTCCCGATATACATCAGGAGATTAATAAATATGCATGCTTCCATTTGGTTTTCCTACGGTACTCGAATTTGCAACATTTAGAAAAACTAAAATGTAGAGGATGAGAGAGAAATTCATCATTTATAGAGAGAAAGATGCATCAGTAAAGTTTTCATGGCAATGTCTAGCTAAGTACAGCCTTGGCCGGGTTGAATGATATCACTTCTTTCAAATGCCGACCCTTTTTTGGCTAAACAGCCAAACAGCTAAGAAAACGGAACCCACTCCATTATATCGACAGTGGAAGTGACGTCGGCCCTAGTACTTATTCATCATCATCGATGTTCTCATACCGATTCCCCTGTAACTATTGTGCCATTGATTTCTTGTAATTATTAGTTAAGAAAATATTTGTTTGTTTGAATGTCGCCAGATTACCGAGATTCCCACTCTCCACTCTTATTTCTATTGTTCGTGCGTCCGCAATGGGAATCTCGATAATCTTTTTTTTTTGGTTTGTTCGTCTCTCTGTCAAACGGAATTACCTGTATAATGAATGACGGAATTGTCTGTATAAGTAATGATTCGAACTGTGGTTTCAACAAAGAGACACAGTTCAGATGACGTCACAATATTTTCATGTAAACGGGATCTAGTCCTCTTTGTCTCTTAATCCTGATCTAACTAAATCTAATGAAAGCTTGGTCGACTGCTAATGGAAAATCACAGCGTTTTATTTAATGCAAATGTGAAATCACAACAATGCTCAACAATGCTCAACAAACGAAAGAGTTATCTTGATTCCCATTACGACTTCAATAGAATTAGGAGTGGGAATCTGGGTAATCTGGCGATAATCTAATGAAAGCGTGGGCGACTGTTAAAGGGAAATTCAGTATTTTCATGCAAACGGGAAATCAAAACAATGCTGTAAAAAACCGGCCATATAAGGGAGAGCTGTCTTAGTGTTTCGAAATTCTGCAATGGCTGTCCGTTCCACCTTTCAATGGTTGTACAGCATAGGATGATAAAGTGAAGACAAGTGGTATAGCTGGAGCTAGCAACCATGTTGTCTTTTCAATTCCTTTTCTGCAACAAAGTGCATAGTAAAATCATACAAGAGGGTTCATATGAAAACAATCAGTGGCACAGAATGGGGGAGTGGCGTGTTCAACCTGCTGTGTCGTTTGAGCATGTTCACAAACACTGTCTCTACTGGCATGGTGTGCCAGCTGGGAGAAGAAAACTCAAACTCAATGTAACTTTTTTTTTATTAGTTTAAGTGTCTTGGTTGGCACCCCCTCCCCCAGTCCTTATCTGTAAGGTCCGGAAAAGAGGCCGATGTTGTGTCCAAGAGCTACATTTATTCGTATAGGTGTGGCAGTGCATAGGCTTTTGTGTCTTGAGACAAAGGGTTTGGCCTTTGCTTGTTTTAAGGCGTCTACCTCCAAAGAGTCTGGACTGTTTCCAACTGTTCACTTACGGCTGCATATTCATCATCACCAGTGGTGGACTTTCCCTCTTCTCTCATCACCTACTCTGTGTTTTGGAAGGTACAGTGCTGAATTCCTCAATGTCATCCGTCATTTACTTTCCCTTCATGCTCCTGACTGACTTCTCTGGCTAGTGGGAGGTTCATATCGATCCGTGGTAACTGGCTGTCAATGAGAAGCCATTCCTGAGATGTGCAAATGTCCTAATGTTCTTGTCTTTTGTTAAGACCGAAGGTAAGTGACCTTGATCGGATTTTGCACAATTTAGCACAGACTTTGTAACTAGGGTCAACTTTCTTAGAGACTAGATTAACCTCATAACTGTTTCCACATGTGGAGGGAAGCAAAACGGTCATTCATTACTAGCTGAAGACTGTGGTGGTGTTGGATGCACGGTTGGCAACATTGGTACGGTATGGTCCATGTTTCACCGAATTAAGTTTCTTCAATCAAATTTTCACACACACTCCCTAACAAATCCTAATTTTCGTTCGCTTCGCTCACTCAATCAGCCCATCCTGTGCCTAAAATTGCACACACTGGCTAAGAAATACTAATTTTTGTTCGTTTCGCTCACTCAAGTAGCCCATCCTGTGACTCAAATCTCCTTCTATTGCTATAATGATCCCCTTTTCTAATCGTCAGTTCTATTAAATTCTTCCAGTGTTTATGTTCATGCTAGCTGAAATACAGAAGGCTCAAGACGGTCTCGAAGCTGTCCTGAATACTTTCCCCCAATGCTTTCCGTCCTATCAGCCACCGCTGCTTTTCTCCTTGTACTGGCACGACAGGTTTAGTATTATGTATAATACCAGGAGGAAATGAAAGCTGTGTATGCTTTATTAATTTCCTCCTGATAATACTCAATGTTTAATCATTAAGTAGGAATCTGTTAACTTGGACTAAATACTCAGACTAATATTTAGTCTGAGCTATCTATTACAGCTTGTTAAACAATATAATAATTAGAGGTTTTGGTATCGTCAAAAAATTTTGATGCGATCATGAAAAGCCCGGCCACAATTCGCCGACTTATTCTTTTGCCCCATGCTAATTAGGGATGCACCGAATATTCGGTAATTATTCGGTATTCAGCCTTTTCGGCCAAAAATTCAAATTTATTTATGCAATTGTGTTAATTAATGTAAGAACGTTTAGCTATGCATTTAGTTTTTGGTTTGTGAGGAATTGTCTTCTGACATTACTAAATATACTGTATAATATAATATATAGAGACGATGCTCGAGGCATCCACCCACCCAAATTCCCCGGCAGCAGATGTTAAGTGGCAGAAGTACCACCATTATTACAGTTGTTTTTTTGCCGCATGAGGGAGGACACCGGAGTACCCAGAGGAAACCCTCGTGCAACGGGCGGGAAACAACCGGAGAAAAACCCTGTACAATACACTTCTCATCGCCAGGATCGAACCTGAAACTGTACGAAGCCAGAGATGTACACTGGGACCAGGACACCTATCGAATCTGATGTGGGAATCTCGCAGCTCGCAGCTACCCGTGCACCCGAAAAAGAAGGAAGAATGATCAAATATATTTAAATTACAGGTATTCGGTTAAGTATTCAGCTGAATAATTCGTTATTCGGTCTATTCTGCCATTTTTCGGCAAAGAACCGAATAATTCGGTATTCGGCCGAATATGTAAATTGTTTAATGCCGAACATTCGGTTGTATATTCGGTATTTGGCAAGTTGAGCATTCGGTATTCGGCAAGTTAAGTAATCGGCTGTATATTCGGTATTCGGTAAATTTTGTATTCGGTGCATCTTAATGCTAATTTAGAAAATTTTACCCAAATTTACAAATTTTAGGCAAAATATGGAGTTAGTAATTCTTACTGTTTATCTTTACTGATTTTCGTATTTCTCCATTTAATACCTGGTTATTTTAGTGATTTAAAGGAGAAACAGTAGAAGTATTAATTAGCTAAGATGAAAGTAGCGTCTTTGACCTAAATATGCAGCCATCTGACGGTAAATAATTTTTCAGCTATGGAAAAAGTGACATGGCCAATTTGCCGAATAAGCTTTCAAAATCTCACAGAGGGGGCGAATCGCCCCTTTGCCCCCCACACGTCACACACACACTAGTTACGCTACTGGGGGGGAGTAACAAAAACTTTGACCAAACAAGAGGAAAATACAATTCTAGGCATCAAAGATGCCACTTTTAGCAGTCAAACTATCTTAAAACGCCGTAGGTTCTGGGAGGCCCCCATCCCCCCCCCCTCCCAATCAGTAGTTTTTATAAGATTTTGGTGCTGTTTCAGTCGTGAATTATGAATTTCGGTTCAAAGGTGGTTTAAAGAATACTTCTTTGAATGTTTTCAAGAACATGTTTTTTCGTGGCTCGTCTTCTACACATTTGGGACATACCGATGCGAAATGCTATTTTCAGTTAGTCCAGTCCAGACCTAAAATGACATAAGAATAACTTACTTTTTACGGTGGGAGGTGGGGGTCAATTTTTTTGGTGTCTTGGGATGGAGGGGGGGGGGAGGGGTTATCGAAAATTTGGAGGTCACATTTTCATTTCCAGCATGAAAAAGCGCAGCATGCCAATTCGCAGCATGCCAATCCGCTGTCCAAAAATCCGAGAATCTATGAAAGTCCTGAAAAAAGAAAAGACTAATTCTTCCACAAAAAAAAGCACAGAATCGCGGCAACCTAGTCCCCTGTACATGAATACAAGCTGTTAAAAATCAAAAGAAAAAAATTAGAAATTAGAAATTTGTAGCTGAATGTGTTGTAAAAATAAATAAATATATACACCTGCGGATAAACCTTTCGTAAAACTACCGCTGTTGCCGATTAACCCACGGTAACCTATCCAGAATTATAGTTTGTTCCACATTATGTTTGCAGGAAACTGACTATATGACGCCACGTTTACTTGCACTATTGAGTGCAAAATCAAGTGGATATCACACTTGTAGACTCTACATAGTTACTGTTAGAGTCTACGAGTAAGATATTTACGGTTTTTTTGCACTCGTAGTGGAAGGAAACGTTGCGTCAACCAGCCAGTTTCCTGCACACATAATGTGGAACAAGCTGTCACAGCTGCTTTGTTCGGGGTGAGGGATAATCGTCTAACTGGAAAATCGCATAATTGGAAGAACGTATACCGTATAACAGTATAATGGAAAGTCGTCTAACAAAAAATTCGTATAATGGAAAATCGTCTAACAGGAAATTCGTATAATGGAAAATCGTCTAATGTCCCTGCCTCGCTCGCTGCGGCTATATATATATAACATCAGAAACAGTATTTAGACGTTATCCAGTTAGACGTTTATCCATTATACGATATTCCATTTAGACGATTTTCCAGATTTTTTAATTATGCAGATATTCCACGTTCGTCCGACGCCCCCTTTGTTCTGCAGCTTCCCAAGATTTAAATTGCTAATATTTTTCTTTACCTACTTATTTACAGTTATGTATGTATATTTTTGGTTCTTGTTGCGCAGCCTGCACGGCGCTGCAACGCTTTTTTTTTTTGTTAATAAAGTAAAGTATTAAGCGCGTTATCAGGATGTGAACAGTTTTGAAACAGTCGGCGCACCATACAGGCTCCGCGACTGCTTTTCAAAACAACTCGCGCCACGGCGTTGGCCTCACTCCTCCGCCAAACCTCTCGTTGTGTTGTTGGCGCAGCAGTGGATGACGTCAGTGTGACAGACGCCACTCGTTATGGCGGACGGATGCAGCGCAAGGGAAGTTGCAAGTCGCCCAAGAAGGCTCACCACCAGCAGGAAACAACAACAGCGAGCAGCAACGAAAAGAAAGGCGGCGGCGGTAGCAACCGGACTTCGCCGCAACACTACGGCCATTCGGTGCACAAGCAAAACTTGCATGTGGTGTCCTTCCCGGTGATATTTATTTTCAATTTGCTCCGAGGATTGGCGTATCAGTTGTATGTTCTGTGTCGCTACCTGTACCGCGCTACAACCTATTTTGTGCGACCCGCCCGGGAGCGACGCACCCTCGGTGCGGCGGCGGTGCAGTTGGCGGCGTCGGCATCGTCGGGATCGGCGGCGGACGATGACGACGATACCGACGTGGACATCAGCGACGAATTGCGTCACCACCTACATCACGCGCTGCCCGCCTTGCACGAACACGAGCTGCAAGAAATGCCCAATTACAATCAAAAATCGTCGAGTTCTTCGTCGACTTCTGGACAGCCGGGACCGGGGGATCCTGCCTTAGCACGGCAAAAACATCATCATCGGAAGGCTTTCGAGTATATATCGAAGGCTTTGAAGATTGATGAGGAAAATGAAGGTAAACAAAACACGAGTCTATTCTGAATTTGAATTGAGGACGTAGTCGCTAACGGTTGTTTTGATTTTGAAAGTGAAAGTGAATCATGTGTTTTGGTTTTGTGTGTGTGTATGATCATGTGATTAGGCTTACGCCACTGTGGTAACAAAAATATCGTTACATTGGCAGACAAAAGTGTTGAATTAATTAACGTTTAGGCCTAACGTGAGCACTGTAATCTTGCACCAAGCCTCTGGTGCAACTCCAAGCTCGAATGAAATTGAAACGAAACTTGGCGCACATGTGAGCTTCGCTATCTTGGGTGTGTTCTAGGTGATGTGCACAGCAGATTTCTACACTTAAACACGATAAAATACGATATGAAGAGATAATTTGATCAGGATGATTACTCGTACACGCAGACCTAGTAATAGCACGAAAATGTTGCAATTTGTTGTACCGTAAATTTTCTATTAATAGCACTGGCAAACCTGCGGCCCACCCTCTGAAATGCTTTAATTTCAGAAATCGTAAAAATAATAATAATAACTAACTGCCATCCGAAGGTAAAACAAAATTAAAAAATTGTAAAATTTAAGAGTTTAAAAGTTTAAAACGAAGACGATTTGCCCGGCTATAAAGAAAGGATTGATGGTATAGGGTTGGGGTCACGAATGCCTTACCACCAAGGTTAGACCTACCAGGGACACGGTGGTCCCCGATGGCATCGCCAAACGTGAGGGACGCCCGGGGAGTGAGGGGAAAAGCCGTACCATTGTCAATTACCTAGTTACATCCCCTCCCCAGTGGAAGAAGGGGGTGGGGAGGTTACAGGTAGTTTATTTCACGATATTTTAGATGGCGACCTTAAAGCATTTTAAATCTTAATCTTTCTGCCAGAAATTGACTAAAAGCTTCGGACACTCCTGACTGTTCTCCCAATGCCAGTCCCTGGAATACCAGGGCTGGCTTTTTTTTTCTGAAGTCCAAAGGAAATCGACGTTTAATCCCCCTTAAATCTTAGTTTTTCTACACCAAAATTAACTAAAAGCTTCATACATAAGCCAAACTAAACTAGTAAACGAAACACTAAATTCGTTAACAAATGAAAATAAGGGCATTGTGTTAGTGCTAGACTGAACCTAGATCACTTAAGTGAGTGATTGCATAAACGCCGATTTTTCTGCGACAGGGTTAGGCCAATACACTCAACTGGACAGAAGTATGATAAGAATTATGGTACAACATTGTTACGGCCCACCCCCTTCTTTTATCAAATTAATTTTATCAGCCCATGGGCATTTAACAGGCGATTAGGCCGAACCTAATGGCTAACTGGCATAAATAAAAGTTTGGATGCTCATATGACAGCCTCAGTATGTATCTTTGGCACGTTCCTGGCGATACGCTGTGTCCAGTTTAAAGTGGAGTGTTAGCCTAATAGTAGGCCTAGTGTTCTTTAATCTGGCTGTGGCCTTGGATGAATGACTCGCTGCTGTGTCTACGCCCAGGTGATAAAATACAATAAGCTATTGATAGATATTTCGAAAGCTTTTAGGTTGAGCTTATAATTTAGATGAATGGCTCGTGTGTTGGGGCATATGTAATCGGTCATGCATTACGGTCAACGTGATTTTGACTTTCAAGGAAGAGGCACAATACCTGTAATGCATTCATCCCATTGGTTTCAAGAATTTGCGGCTTTCGTTACGAATATATTCTAGAGGATCAACCACCACCATCACTACAGAACCTGGGCCTGAATACACCGGAAAACGAGTGCATTGTGAGCGGTCACGAATGCGTGATTTGCTGTGAATCGTAGAAGGATATTTCAATTTTTTTTGCTGTAGTTTTATTTCTGACGCTCTTTTATAGAGAAGTTTGCATAAGTGTTTATTTGCTTCCCGTCAACCTACTGCTCGGCCTACTGTACAAGGTAACAAGCATGCTTGGCACCGTAACCCATCGAATGTGACCGTAACATATGTACAGCAACATTGTCTGGAATGATAAAATGTATCTGAATGATAAAAAATAAACCGAATAACGAATTCGGTTATTAACATTCTGGAGTAGGCCTAGTAAACTTGCTTGCTTTTAAACCTCTAAAACTAAGTTAAAAACTATGTTGAATCGAATCATCAGCAAGAGACCGTTAGTGCTCACACACCCACCATAAAAAACGTGTCCAGACAGGAAAATTGAGCAGAAAAGGCAGGTCACAACACGCTGATGGTGTGCGTGCTATAGCTATGTTGTCAGTACCGCCCACGAATGGGTAGTGTGTAACTCTTGCACCAACAGACGACTTTTGGGCTATGCCATAAAGCAGAATTAAAAAAAAGAATAGAAGTCCGCAGGCAGTGAGTTTTGAGTTTTTTGTCTGTGCCGAACTGGATGATTTTTTTTTTATTTAAGTCCCATATGATAGTTGGGTCAGCCGCGGGATTCGAACCGGCATTCACTTTGGTTTGAAGACGAGGACGCTAACCATTGGGCTGTTGCTGCTCGCTTTGGTCGGGGTCCCCGGGGGACACCTCATTAAGCTTGCATTGCACGTTGGGACTTAGTTGTTTACCGTTCCATAGCCGCCTACTGTTTGGCAGTAAAGAGTTAAGTGTGGCTTCGACCGGGGCAAAGAAAAAGAGTTGTTATCCCTTTTTAGCCCGTGCTATACTGGATGATTTTTTTTTAGTCCCATTCGGTCAGCTGCGGGATTCGAACCGGCATTTACTTGGTATGAAGACGAGGACACTAGCCACTGGACTGTTGCTGCTCGCTTTGCTCGTGGTCCCCGGGGACCCCTCTACAAAGCTCACGTTGGGACTTAGTTTTTTTCAGTTCCGTAGCCGCCTAGCGTTGGGCAGTAAAGGGTTAGGTTTGACCAACGAAAGTCATCTAATAATGCAAAAAAGGTTATTGGCTACAGAGGAGGGATGGCACGATAATCGAAAATTCGATAATATGATGGTAAAAATTTTCATCACTTAGGCTATCTTATCGCCAGAGACAATGATTTTCTACGGCGAATTAAAAAAGGTTATATTAAGGAGAAATAAGCTAAATTTTCGTCTTATTGCTGAAAGGGTGCATCTCAACAACATAGAATTCACATAAAAGTTTCAATCTATGCTTACACTTGCTGCTATTATGAAATACTTAATTGTTGAAAAATGCCATAAGTAACACAAAATTCGTTAAAATCCGCGATAATTTGGGATTTCCGCAAAAATTTCAACTTCCTCTATTTCCGCGATTTGTAAAATGGTCCCACACGTGGT
This sequence comes from Lithobius niger, assembly GCA_023313725.1. NCBI lineage: Eukaryota > Metazoa > Arthropoda > Chilopoda > Lithobiomorpha > Lithobiidae > Lithobius > Lithobius niger. The sequence continues at coordinate 53,407 of JAHWFP010070605.1, forward strand.
AAGGTTGGCACAATACCAAGTAATTTTAGGCTAAAACAATTCCCGTTTTATTCCGCGATTTTTTTGAAAATCGCAGAATTGTGGAAAATCAATTGTCCCTGCTTATCGCTTTTTTTCTGACATATCGAATTATCCAGCAAACTGATGAGCCTTGGGCCGCTAAAAATTAAGTGGTTCTCAGGAATATTATTTAAAAAATTGACGCAAGCGACAATTGTATTTTATTTACAATTTTTCAGATGCGAGCAATGGCTCAAAACAAAAACTAGCAAGTCCCATCACTATTGTTGCAGTACGATTATAGGCTATATTCCACAGTCGTGGAAATATGTAGTTATGATAAGTCGTGGAAATATGTAGTTATGATAAGTCGTGGAAATATGTAGTTACAAGTCGTGGAAATATGTAGTTATTCAAAACTCGTGGAAACTTTCACATCTGGAAAAGTTGGGGAAAATGTGTAGTTCCAGAAAAGTTGGGGTGAATTTGTCTCTGGAAAAGTTGAGGGGAAATTTGTCATTCGCGAAAGGTCAAGGAAGTTTATCATTCTGGAAAAGTCGGGGAAATTTGACGTCTGGAAAGGTCTGGAAAATTTTTTCGTTGTAGAAAAGTAGAAAATTTGTCGTTCTGTAATATCTGGGAAATTTGACATCCTGGAAAAATCTGGAAAAGTCTAGAAAATTTGCCATCTTGGAAAATTCGGAGGAATTTTTAGTTTGGAAAAATCAGAGAAATGAGCAAAAAGTCTAGAAATCTGTGGTTTTGACATCTGTGATGTCCACCGTGAATGGTGACATTGTGTTCCATGATAATGTGAGCATGCATGTTCACATTTTATT
>JAHWFP010070606.1:0-13658 GCA_023313725.1 Lithobius niger
TTTAGAGCCCATTACCCTGAAGGTGGCTTGTTGTGGGATAGGGCATCCGCAATGACGTTCCGGTTCCCTGGGATGTGGAGAGACTGGATGGACGTGTTCAGTTCTTGGCAGAGTAGGAAGATGGCTGAGGTGATTTGTGTAGGGTTTGGGAACGAGTTCCACCTTCCTTGCGGATGAAGGCAACAGCGGTGGTGTTGTCTGCCTGGATCTGGATTATTTTGCCTGCTACAAGGTGCTGAAAGTGATTGAGGGCATTGTAGATGACCGTCATTTCTAGAATGTTGATGTGATCCAAAGTATTTGGGGGCCAGATGCCGGCAATCTCGTGATCCTGGATGTGGGCACCCCGTCCTGTTAAGAAGGCATCCGTGAGAAGCAGGAGGTCCGGGGTGGGTTCGTGGAGGGGTACTGTTTTGGCGAGGTTGGTCTTGTTCATCCACCAATGCAGGTATTCCCATGGGAACTCTTCATCCGCAGGTAGGGTAGTCTTGGATGTCGGGTGACGGGTGCCCCAGTAGTCTATTCGGTAATGGTGGAAGGGGCGAGTCATCCATCTGCCGTACGGGACGAGGTTTGCCATGGAATCGAGTTTCTCGATGAAGGAGTTTAGAGTTCGGAGGGAGTGCGAGGCTGACTTCTCTAGTTTCAGTCCGTGTGAGAGTAAGTCGGTTTTCCATTCTGATGAGGGAGTGACAGTGCTTTCGATTAAGTTGAAATCTACTCCCAGGAAGGTGAATTGCTGGGAAGGTGTTAGTCTTGATTTTTTCCAGTTGATCCCAAATCCTAGTCTGTGGAGGAATTGAATTGTGAACATTCTGTTTTGGATAAGTTGTTGAGGATTTGGATTGTTGAGGAGCCAGTCGTCCAGGAAGGCGTTGGCAGTGATATGGTGGCGATGGAGATGGCGGAGAACGGGTTTCAGGATGGTTGTGAAGATTCGAGGGGCGGCATTTAGGCCGAATGGAAGACTTTGGAATTCGTAGACAGTTCCTTGGTAGAGAAAACGGAAGTAGTGAAGAGATGCCAGATGAAGTGGTACATGAAGGCAGGCGTCTTCCAGGTCTTCCATTTTGAAGTGGCTGTTGTGCATGAATCGATTCAGTAGTTTTAGGTTGAAGATTATTCTGTTTCCACCTGATTTCTTTGGTCTGAGGAAGATGGAGCTGTAAAAGCCAGGTTTGGAGTGATCTGGGCAGATGCGGATAGCTTTTTTGCTAGAAGTGTTTCTATTTCTGAAGTGAGGGTGTCTGAAGGTTTTGTTGCGAACTCCCAAGGAGGGGAAGTTCGAAGGCGAGGGTTGCTTATGAATGAAGGACGAAAGCCATGAGAGATTATGGATAGGACTATGGTGTCGGATGTGATGCGTTCCCAGGTGATGCGTTCCCAGGCTTGTCTGAAAAACTGGAGTCGACCGCCTACAGGCCAGTAGTAGGATAGTGCTATTTTCGCCCAGGACAGAGAATCACCAAGATGGCTGCCCCCCATGTAAACCGGAAATGCCACCATCTTGTAAAAAGACCATCAATTTGGGAGGTCTTAACGTCACATCCGGCCCGCCATTTTGAATGATGACATTTCCTGTCGGAACCAGAACCAGAAGTGCCACCATTTTGATTCATGTCACTTCCTGTCCACCTTTGACCCTCTTTTTGGGGCCTAAGGAGTTGCGAGACGGAAAAAACGCATGAGTTCGACTTTATTCGAAATTTTGTCCTCTTTCATTTCAATTTCTACGACTTTTCCTGTGGGAGCGACCGTTTAGGCTCTACATAGACTACGGGGTAGGGTACTTAGGAAAATTAATGAATAAATAAAAGTAAGAAAAAAAATGAATTCTCGTATGTCCTTGAGGCCAGATTCAAACCTGGATCATTAGGGTGGAACTCTACCATGCTATCCACTATACTGAGTTAGTCAGATGAAAAAAAATCAATACAAATGGTAGGTAGATAAAGGTAACTCCCTCCATCAGATGGCAGCACTTGTTTCAACAGGAATAGGAAACTTTATTTGCCACAATTTTCTTTTTCAAGCCTATTGAAGTAAAATGAAGAAATTAGTATCTTTGCTTCGAGGTATTGTAAAACATTTAAAACAGTCAATTGGTATTATTAAAGGGGAGTGTTTTAAGCTATTCTTTGTGAGTCTTAGTGCTCACATTAATTTTTAAAGGGCATCTTTGCAAAGCAGTATTCAGTTATGTTATAGTCTGCGTGTAGAATGGTGTAGTGACTCATGTCACTCATCCTGCCTCAGCAACTGCCAACGTCAATATTGGATGACCTGATGCTGGGACTGATGACCCAGCATCTTGATTCCCTGGAGCTGAGCCTGGATGACGATCTTAAGTGTGCCCTGCCACTATTATTAAAACTCACTCACTGTATTGTTGTGTATTCCGTAATCAAATCAATTGTTAAGCATGTGCATTGCCTTGCCAATGTATTGTTAATTTAAGTGATACGATAATTTCATTCCAAGCCCCCATTCGGTCCCAAATCTTCCATAAGTAATCGTTGGCTTATCAATTAGAAATTTGTCGTCTTTCCTCCCCAATTTCCCCAGTCCTCCACACTTAAGCCATCATGTCCCTGTTATTCATTATATTTAGCCATCACATTAACATTTATTAAGAACTGTTTGGTTAAGTCGTGGCAGGCGAAGCTATGTGTAAAATCCAGCATTGAAACATCAAATATTGAACCCAACCAAATGTCTTCTTAATTATTGAATTTCGTACATTGAACCATCCCCACACTTTAGTATTATCACGTTAGGGTCGCCCACTCCCCCAAACCTCTACAATGGGCTGGTTTGTCACTTCACAGTTTGGTCAATCCTCCAGAACAGTGGACCATTGGTAAGTACTGTTTTCTATTTTGTTAGGCATACGAATGCACTCACGAATCGAACTCAATGCTGGAATATCTTTGTCAGTATGGCAACCCTAAGGTTCGTTTGCATTCAGAGTTTAAATTCTTGGCTCTTAAAGCTGCGGGACATTTCACCGCCCTCTAGTTAGAAAACAGCATACTGCCGCAAGTATGGTTGTTTTACCGTTCTTGGGGTATGAGTCGAAACTGGCTCGTATCTTGATGGGGTAAATTCAACCCTACTGTATGCAGTATGATTGTGTTTGCCCTTCTTAGGGTCAAGCCTGACTAATTATCTTGATGAGCTAGGTTTAGATATTCTGTTTTGTTTGTTTTTTGTACTTGAAAACAGCCAAAATGGCCGTAACTCCTATAATAATGGTTTTAGGTCAAAACTGATCGAAATTCGACCCCCCTTAACTTTCCCCACAAAATACTCGAGCTATGAGTTGACTCGGTCAAAAAAATTTTGTTGGCCCACCCCCAAAATTTTGCCACCTTCAAATAGCTTCAAATGGCCATAACTCGGGAACCGTTAGTCCTACAACGAAACGGATCGAAATTTGGGTTCCCCTTCCTGAACCCCGCAAGTGACCAATTCAAAAAGATTTCGGCCCACCCCCAAAATTTGGTTATCTTCAAATAGATGTAACTTCTTAACTAACGGTCGTAGAACGAAACCGTTCGAAATCTGACTTCCCCTTATGTAACCCCATACACTGAACACTCTAGGGGGTGGTTGCCACCAAGTTCATTTTATTCATTATTTTATTTCGGCTAAAACTTCGAACAAATTAGTATACCCTTTAGTTAAATAATACAGTACGACTAAACAATAATATCCACATAAAATTTCGTTGGCTGCTTGTATCCTCTTCGGGTTCCATATGATCTTCTTCTTTTGAAGGTAATCATAGAGTTCTGCAGGCGGTCTTAAGCCGAACGAATCGAAGTAGAAGATACACGAACCTCCTTTTAAGTAATACGCGGTCCAGTGCGTTCCTTCACCTTCTCTCAAATCCTGCAAGTTTATTATTCCGCAATCAACCGCTTTGGGACGTGTAGGCAGTAGATCCTTGCTGTAGACCCCTCTAAACGTATTTATTCCTAGCTTCTTGGCATATTTGACGAGGTCCAAGTTCGTGAAGGGTCTGCTCATAGGTACCCCGGCTTCATGTAAAATCCTCGTCCACACTGGTTTTTTTTCTCTTCAATTCTCCACCTGTTTTCGAAGCAGCAGCGAGTGCTTCCATCTTGGCGTTGTGACGTTTTATTTCTTCGTGTTGTCTCGAGTTAGCCTTGGAGTCAATCACAGTCTTGGCGATCGTGGCCGATCCACTTCCTACTGCTCCGAGGGCGGCCAAAATTGGTAAGAGCAGGGACAGAAATCCTCCTTTCTTGACTTGCGTCCGTGAAAATTTAAGATTCAGTCCCCGACCACTCGTACTTGCGCCCCGTACTTAAATCTCAGAGTCACGTCGATCACGCTTGATTTGAGACGTTCGCTTTGCTTACTGCAGTCGATGCAGATTAACGGAAAGATCTTGGCGTACGTGGACACGTCGAAGGCGGGTCCCGTTTGCGTCTCTCCGTAGTACTGCTTCCTAAAGTTGACTAGATCTTGATACACGTTCGAAACGTTTCCGCTCCCAAAATCCGTATCCAGATCCAAAAACGGGTACCTCTCGGAATTCAGAGTAACGTGAGCGTCCGTTAGGCTGCAATGGTTGAAGACGGCCTCATTTTTCTTTTGATCTCCGTCTCTTGCAGTTTGAAATCCAATTATTACGTATCTCGGATTCTCGATCGAACTCGTACTGATCAGTCTCCAAGTACAGCTAGTTGTAGTTGGCAAATCTAGCATGTCCGAGTACCAGTGCCTGAAAGCCATAGGTATCGTTATCCCGGCATCAACGAGTCTCCGTACAACCTATTTTTCTGAGCGTCGGATGGGGTTACGTGAGGGAGACGCCAGCTAACTTGATGTAAAACGATCTTGCCCGGAGCGACTCCCGTGTCCCTGAAGATGGCAGCTCTCATTAAAGTCAACGTTTGCTGATACCCGTAAATTGCTTTGGTGTAATCTTCGAAGAATCCCATCAAATGCGAGAGGGGGATGGCGTATGCGAAGGAACCTTTAGGACTGCGAGTGCTGAGCAGGACGTCTCTGTTGTATTTGAAGACGGTGTTCGTCCCGTCGTCGGCCGCACTGGCGCTGGGACCTTCCAGGAACCAGCCCCTATTCGCTACATGCGCCTGGTCTTGAGGGCCGTAGCTCACTATTCCTTTCACGGTGCTGGCAAATCCCGGGTGATTGATCTCGTCAACGGTCTTGTTTCTGATCTGGTACCTGATGTTCGAGAAGAGGTAAGCTATCGCGTTGTTCACTAGGGCTATCTTGTCGGTGGCTGCGTAAACCGACCCGTCGCTCGCTTTTACCAGGGCGCCCTTCACGTACAAGTAACTTTGATGAGGGTGCGTGAACAAGTCCTGGGTTTGAACCACTATCCTCAGGTCCGAGTTCACTTTCAAGTTCGTTCCCACTATCGGAGTGTAGTCGTGGTAATTGTACTCTACTACGGATTCGTCCAGGCTAAAGGGTTCCTGGACAGTTAGGTAACCTTCTACGGTCTCCATTTTGTGTTGGCGATGAGACTTTCTAGAAAGGCCGCGTTCGATGGAGTCAGGACTTGTTGTAGCTTGGCTCGGGATTCTGTAGACGGCGGTGGTGGTGGTGGTGGTAGTTGTCCGGTAGATGGTTTGTTAATCTTAAAGTCCAACATTTAATACATACTAATTATATCCTTTTATTTATCTAAAAAAAAATTTTGTTGTTTTACAAGAATTATTTTCATTTCGTCTTCCGTAAGTGCAATCTCATAGTCACGGTCTCGCCCCTCAAATTCAGCGGCCGGTCGTCCTGGTCGGTCAACCAGATTCTGATCGAGCGAATAGCGTTGCTGGTCACGGGTAGATAGATTAAGTTGTGAGGAGATTGCACTATCTTGTATCCCGGTGCGCAGTTCGGAAAGAAGGAGTAGAGGGTCGGTTGCCTCGATCCATTCACGTAAGAATTGCCTACTAGATCGCAGTGTACCAAGATGGAATTGACGTCGAGGATGTTGGCCGTGTTCTTGGCGATGCTGATACCTTGTAGGTACACTCCTGGCTCGAATCCGAAAAACTTCCCCACGGTTGTTGGGTCGATGGCGGAGAAATCTACCTTGTATTGTTTGTTCGTGATATGTAGCTCGCATTTCAGAGTATTGGGGTTGCTGACGATGCGAACATGCGAGACGTCGTTCGGTACGTCCCAGTGCTGACGCTTCTTCATTTCCCCGTAGACGTACTTTTCTATCGCTTCTAATTCGTAGGAACCTACCGGGATGACGAGTTTTGTCCACTCCCTACCGTTGTTGTGACTGTATCTAAACGTGTCCGACTTGGAAAGCTTTCATGTTTGGAATGGAGTTGTACGTCTCCAAGTTGACCAGGGCGATCTCCCACCTCTCCTTGTCGTCGTCCGTTAGCAGCAGAGGTGTCGAAACCTTGGTGGTGAAATCCGTGGTGTTTGAGGAAAGAACTATGGACGAGGAAGGCATCGTTGTTGTTCGCCTTATGTCGCACTTAACGAAAGTGTATCGTTTACGATTGATCTTAAACATTTATTAATACAAATTTTTTCTTTAGTCTTTTATTATTTAAAAAAAAATTGTGTCTTACCTTTCGTCTTTTAACATCTCCCAAACTCTTCCATCAACTTGCCGTGCTCATCATCCGACAAGAGACAATTAGCTTTCAACTCCGCGTATATGTGCACGATTTCTTCATCAAGCGAGGTGTTCCCAGCATCTCTCGAAGCTTGGATCAGTTTCAATCTTTCGCACAGATCGTTCGAGTCTTTGTAAAACTTGTATCCTTCCCCTTGTCGGGTCGGATGTTGTTGCAGTTGTTGTTGTTGGTGAACCTTGCCAAACACCGGTTTGATGAAGGTCGCGTACTTGTACCCGGCGCTTGATTTCAGTCTCTTAGCTTCGGGATCATGGTCTCGGTAAACGGCGCTGCTTCTTCTGAGAATGTCGTGATAATCCAACAGGCTCGGGTGATCTTCGGTCGGTTTTCGCGGATTCTTGAGCATGCTCAACTGCCACAGCTCGTCGGAACCCTGGTATCGTTTTCCTCCCACCACCACGTCGTTGTCTACGAAATCCACGTCAGAGTTACCTATCTTGTACTTTTTAGTTTCCGGTTCGTACCTTATACCGAAAGTGGGGTCAGTCAGACTGCCCTGGTAGCGAACATGCTCAGGTACTCGGTGGCTAGCGGTCCTAGTCGCCCAGTGTCTAGCAAAGACGTCTCTTCTTCCAAGTATCTCATTCGAGTGCTCGGAGTCATGGCTTCGATTTGCTTGAGGGAGGCGTGCATGAGCATTCCCATAGAACTGGATAACCGTCTCATTGCCCCGGCATTAAAAGCCAGCTCGGATTCCGTGTCTTCGTCTTCTTCCTCCCTGTTATAGCCGGGTCCGGTCGCTGCTTCCAAGGCCCTCTGAATGTTCCGAAGTTTTTCCCCGTGTTGTATGTGTTGTTTCTGCTGACCCGCTTCGACAGCCAGCAACTCCGTTATCTGGAGCTGACGTTGAGCGGCCGCCTTCTTGCTCTCTTTGGCCCGTAGGTTCGTCTGCTCTCTGATGGGATCTGTTACCGGTTTGAATATCTTGGTGAGATGCTCGGACTCGCTAACCTTTTCTAGCTTGGCGTCTCTAAATTTACGTTTGAGTCGTTGTTTCAAGGCCTCGTACTGGTCCGAAGCTCGTTGTCGTTTCTTAGTACTCATTTTTAGAAAAATTAAACCCTTTTATTTAGAAAAAAAATTGAGTCTTAGCAACAAGAATTCTTGTTCGTGGTAACGCGATTCTTGTTCTCGTTGACATCAACACTCGTTCACGTCAACATCAACGCAAATTCTGACGACGCCGACAAAAAATCAAATTCATTTTACATTAACTCAAATTCTGACGACGCCGACAAAAAATCAAACTCATTTTACCTTAACTCAAATTCTGACGACGCCGATAAAAAATCAAACTCATTTTACATTAACTCAAATTCTGACGACGCCGACAAAAAAATCAAACTCATTTTACATTAACTCAAATTCTGACAACGCCGACAAAAAATCTAACTCATTTTACATTAAGGCAAATTATCATCGGCGCTACACTCGATCCAACATGCGTCTGTACCTTCCCTCCTTCAACGGCTTGGTCTTGTCGATGGTCAGAAATCCGTACGGGTCGGAATTCCAACATTCCCCGCAGGTTTGCTTAAACTCCTTGAAGCTCATGTCACACCGGACGTGGTTGTTGTAGACGTGCCTGAGGTTGGTATCATCTTGCCTGAACAGTATCAGGACGTTGGCGTTGTCTTGTATCACGCGCTTGGGTATCCTGCTGTAGGTCTGACACAGGTAAAGACGTCCATGTTGGCGTGCCGACCGTAGGCGAAGTACCTCTCGATCCTGTCCTGTTTCTCTATCATGCAGTCGTCGAATAAAAATACGGTTTTTTCGTTGTTACCGTCTACCAACAGTTGTTCGGGTAATGGAATCTCATCCAAGCTCGAGCAGAACGAGGCTACTTCGGGGCAAGTCTCTTCGAAGGCCTGCCTCAACCGTTCTTACTTGCTTTGAAACAGGGTCTTGGAACACACGTAGAGTCTGTCGTACTCTAGCCAGCCATCGTTGCAGATGAGATTAAGATTAGTCTCGCCGCAACCGGCGGACCGCAGATGATGCATTGAAGTTGTTTCGGTAAATTGAGGTGGTTTTTGCTTTTCTCGAAGGTGACATCTATCGAGTCGTAATTGATTAGTTTCATTTGTACGGTTGAAAAGAAATCTTACGCTTTATATATAGAAAAAAAAATTTAAAAAGTAAAAGTGAGTTGTTGATCCTTTTCAATGAAACTAATCAACAACTCACTTTTACTTTTAAAATTTTTTTTTCTATATATAAAGCGTAAGATTTCTTTGTAAGATTTCATGTATTGCTTGAAATGTAAGCGAGTTACCGATACCGTAGACCCCATTATCGCGACGACATCGAACAAACAAACGCCAACTCCTGAAAGGAAAATGCGAGGTCTGTGGTTCGAAGAAGGAGCAATTTCAGAAGGTACTAAGTGGCCCTCGCAAACGATCTATGAAGGGCTCGGGTCTGTTGAACACGGTGATAAATAAACTACCGGTCGAAATCCACATCCTGGGGTACAAGTTTTGCGGTCCCGGCACGAAACTGAGCGAGAGACAGGCGAGAGGAGACGTGGGATCAACACTCTCGACGAAGCTTGTAAAAAGCACGACATAGCTTACGCCGCCAGCGACGATTTGGAAGAGAGGCACATGGCCGATGAGGAGTTGGCTTCGGCGGCCAAGAAAATCATCTTCTCCCTTACCAGAGCGGGGTTGACCGAGAGAGCTGCTGCTGCTGCCATGGCCGCCGCCATGAAGGCGAAAGTCAAGTTGGGGATGGGACAATGAATGAAATAAATGGGAAAAAAATTTTTTTTAATAATAAATGATAAAACGTAATAAATGGATACTTTAGCCAAAGAACTGCACAAACCGGCTCGTAGACATTATCCTAGACGTAAGACCAAAGCCATATTCGTAGATGATCTGTGGCAGATAGATCTAGTGGAGATGATCCCGTACTCCCGAGTCAACAAAGGGTACAAGTACCTGCTCACCCAGATCGACGTGTACAGCAAGTCCGCTCGAGCGGAAACGATCAAATGGAAGTCTGCGGACGACGTTACCGTTGCTTTCAAGAAGATGCGGGTTTCGACTAAGCCCAGGCTCTTACAATCCGACGAAGGGACGGAATTTTTCAACTCGACATTTACTCCACTGATGAAAAGGCTGGGCATCAACCACTATCACACCTATTCGGAAACCGAAGCGAGCGTGGTGGAACGTTTCAACTGCACGCAGAAGACTTTAATGTGGCGGGAATTCACGCGTAGAGGTAGCTACGAGTGGATAGACTTTTCTCTGCTAGACAAGTACAATGGTTCCGTGCATAAAACCATCAAGGCGAGGCCCAAAGACGTGAACGACGGAAAAGTTAAACTTCCAAAACAGTCCATTCCAAAATGATTAATAAAACCTAGTAAATTTAAGGTAGGGGATAATGTACGAATCTCGAAAGTAAAAGGGGTGTTTGACAAGGGCTACCTTCAAAACTGGACCAACGAAATTTATACTATTGATAAAGTAAGAAAGACTAACCCTGTCACCTACACCCTGAAAGATTACGGCGGGGAAAGCGTAAAAAGCGGCTTTTACGAGTGGGAATTGCAAAAGACGAGAGTGCCAGACCTGTTTCTAGTGGAGAAAGTTGTCAGAACGAAAACAGTAGGGAAAAAGACCAGTTACTTGGTCAAGTGGCGGGGATACCACTCTAAGTTTGACTCGTGGGTCGATAATTTGGATTCGCTAAGACGAGTCAGAACCGGAAATTGCATAATGTGACGCAATCATGACGTAATGCATGCTGGAACGTTCTAGAATATTCTATTCGATCACGTGCTTTCCGGTTGTGGTGCAATTTCCGGTTGATCCGGTGTAAAAGCTAAGACCTTTTCCCGCTCGCTCTCTTTCCAGTTTGGATTTCATCGAGACAACATCTCCACGCCACCAGTCTTTCCAATTTGATTTTAATTGAAAGAATATCTCTGCCGTGTTTGTAAGTTTATTCAATCCATTCTTAAAAAACATGTAGAATTTTTTTTCATATATGTATAAAAGCTTAGACAGATATTCCGTTTTTTTATTTGTTGTTCTTAGATTCAAACATGTCTACCAAAACTAGCTTTACCTGCGCGTTTTGTGCCACCGTTTTTCCGTCACAGCAATCATTAATTGGGCATCTCTCCAACCATCACCGAACCGATGAAGATCCCACCGAAAATTTTCGTTGCGTCCTGCATCGTTCGGTCTGCGAGGAGGAGGAATGCGATGACTGCCGCGTCGAACCACCAACCCTCGTTGACGCCCACGACGGTAGCTTTCGTCGCTACAACAAAACCTTCGACAACGACGAGGAATACCCATCTCTCCTCCGCGGCCCCCTTAGCCTCCTGATCTGTCTGAAACCAGCCATCACTCAACTTTTATTCGCCTGCCTCACCAGTCTCGTATCCTGTAAATTTCAAATCTGTTTGACGGTAACGTTTTCTAGAGCCAAACAAACCCTCAACACCGGGTTCTGGAGCCTCTACTCCAATGCTCCCTCCGCTCACGACATCCCCACGTTACTCGACGAGGCCTACGAGAAGATTCATCACGCCATCGACGCCTTCACCGAAAGGGTAGCGGTTGGATCGTCGATTCCGTGACGGATCTTCGCGTCAAAATCGGCAAATACGACCCCTTCAGAGCCTCTTCTTACATCCCTCTACCCCAACAACTGAGGAAGAAGCGTCAGTTTGTCGTGAACGTCGCAAACAAGAACGACAACCGCTGCTTCCTCTACTCCGTGTTGGCGGCGATTCATCGTAGCTTCGTCGTCGATCCTCAACACTATACTCAATGGCTGGACACAGTCGACCACTCGATGCTAAAGTATCCGGTCAACTTAAATCAAATTGATGAGTTCGAATCCAAATACAGCGGTATCGCCATTAACGTCATCGCCTTCACGACCGAATTCGGACTGCATCCCAACCGAGTTTGCAAGTCCGTGGTCGGTCGTCGGGTGGTAGACTTGCTGTTTTTGGCCGAGGACGATAAAGACAGAGAACCCAATTTCCATTACTGCTCCATCATGGATTTCGACGGATTTTTCAAGTGAGCGGGTGTCGGGACTCACAAAAAATTCTACTGTCGCAACTGCTTCTCGGGTTTCACGAGAGAAATCACCGTCCGTAAACATCGCGTGGAATGCTTCGCCCTAAACCCGAGCCAGCAGTTGCAATTCCCGAGACTCGGCGACAACGTCCTCGAATTCAAACACTTCAGTCGTCAAAACAAACATCCCTGAGTGATCAACGCTGACTTCGAGTGCCTGCTCCAGCCCATGTCGGGTCCTCTTCCCGGTCCGTCCACCAGTTCCACGACTGCCATCCACAAACACGTTCCCATCAGCTACGGGTACGTCGTCGTCGGACCAGGTGGAGAGATCGTGAACGAGAAATACCACTTCGGACTCGATGCGGTGGAAGACTTCATGAAGTCGGAGGAGGAAGAGGCTCTGAAGTACGCCGCTATCATCGCCAATCATCGTCCTCTCGCCCTCACCAAAGAGGAAGAAGCACGTTTCCTGCTCGCTCAAACCTGCCACTACTGCGGAGAAGGCTTCTACCCGGGTCTTTACGCCTCGGAGAAGAAAGAGATGAAGGAGATGAAAGTGCTGGACCACGACCACTTCCCTCCCGGCAAGTACCGCGGCGCCAGCCACAACAGATGCAACTTGTCGGCGAGGCAGACAAGCGTCATCCCGGTAGTCTTCCACAATTTGGAAGGCTACGACATGCATCTACTTGTTTCCGCCGCCGAGAAGTTCCAAGGCAGCGTGGACGTCATCGCCAGGAATGCTAAGCGATTTCAGAGCATGTCGGTGGACCTGAAAACTCCTTACCCAAAAAAATATCGTCGTGACACTCGGGTTCATAGACAGCCTGAATTTCTTGGCCTCGTCCCTGGCGACGCTCGTCACCAATCTGAAGAAAGCCGGTGGTGCCTTCACCATCCTCGGGGCTGGACTGGAGCGATCTTCTCTTCGCGACCATTTCACATCATTTGACCCAAACATCAACACAGACACCCTCCTAAACCTACTTACCCAGAAAGGCCACTACCCCTACGAGTACGTAACTGACACAGAAGTTTTTAATCAAACGAAACTACCTCCGAGGGAGGCCTTCTACTCCAAAGTCAAAGAAGAAGGCATCGGCGAGGAGGAATACCAGCACGCCCAGACCGTATGAAACATCTTAGCCGTCAAAATCTTCTCAGCCTACCACGCCGTCTACCAAATGACGGACGTCTACCTCTTCGCCGAAGTCTTCAAAAATTTTCGCACTCTCTGTCTTCAAACATTTAAACTCGATCCCTCTTACTATCTTTCCACACCAGGCTTCAGTTGGGGTGCGGCACTCAGGCAAACCAAAGCCAAACTAGAGCTTTTCACGCACGTCAGCAAACATAATTTCATCCGGCATCAACGGCGGGCTTTCTTACATCGCTCGTCGTTACGCCCGAGCCAACAACCACTATTTCCCCGACACCTTCAACCCCGAACGCCCCGTATCCTTTCTCATCTACCTGGACGCTAACAATCTCTACGGCTAGGCCATGGTCCGGAAACTTCCTTATTCAAACTTTAAATGGCTCACCAAACGGGAGCTTCAACATTTCGACGTCTTCTCGGTTCCAGACGAGGGTGACTACGGCTACATCTTGGAAGTAGACCTCGACTACCCTCCCGTATTACACGACGCCCACAATGACTACCCGCTGGCTCCGGAATCGTTGAAGATCGATCTTTCGATGGTTTCGCCGTTCTCCGAGAAGGTAGCCGAGGAAATCGGTCACGATGTAAAAACAACCACCAAGCTGACTTCCAACCTTTTCTCTAAAAAGAAGTACCAGGTCCACTTTCGTAATCTAAAATTTTACTTGCAACAAGGAATGGTTCTTCATCGTATCCGCCGCATCCTGGGCTTCAAGCAAGTCGCTTGGTTAAGGCCCTACATCGAGGGTAACACTGTAAGACAGGCTGCCG
>JAHWFP010070606.1:14058-25168 GCA_023313725.1 Lithobius niger
CTACAAGCGTTGTTTCGATCAGCACGTCGTCGATAAGGGTTCGTGGACTACGATACGAAGCCGCAAACACCAGCTTACCACGGACGTAGTATCAAAGTCCCTTCTCAGTCTTGGAGAACGGGATCCGCACCTTGGCCCACGGTCACTATCGCACCTCTATTGCCGGAGGAGAAGAGGATGACAACTTTGACTCCGACGTGGACCTCGAAAGCGATCCGGAGGAGGCGGAGAAGAGAGATCACGAAGGGGAAGCGTCGGACAGCGAGGACGAGTCGGAAAGTGAAAGTGGAAGGCATCCCTTCTCGTCGAGAGGAGGAACAAATGGGTAAGTTGGACGAGAGGGAGAGGAGAAAAGAAGCAAATAGGCTGAGGAAAGCAGCTGCCGAGCGGGAGAGGTATGCTTCGAAGCGCAAAAAGATGGTTGTGCAAAAACGGAAGACGCGCGCTGAACTGAACGAGGAGCAGAAAAAAGCGAGGAGAGAGCAGGATGCGGCGCAGAAACGGAACCATTACAACAAGTCTGGAGGAAGACAGAGCGAAACAAAAGTTGCTAGAACGGCACAGAAGCAAAAAAGCTATGACGCAAAAAAAGCAAAAAAAAGCTATGACGGAGGAAGAAAAGTCAGAGGCTAACAAAAGGAGACGGGAACAGTATACTGCGAAGAAGAAGTCCTAATCCACCCCCCTCATCTACACGGTGCGGTCAACTATGCCATCGGGGACACGAGTCCCTGGGAGGTCCAACCAAGGTGGAAAGGTGGCTGCTCCCTTACCTAATCCCATCCCACCCCTCCCTTTCCTTTCCTTTCCATCGTAAACCCCAGCCCAGTGTGTTTACATCTGTGAGTGCATGTATGAATGAGTGCAGGCGTAAAATCGTAGTAATGTTTATGAATCAACCTCTTGGCTAATGTCGGCCTTACGCGTGCACTATGAACTGTAAGAAGGAAACGTTCGGCTTCTTTAACCCTACCATTTTTACCGCCCGTAGGGAGGAAAAGCCACGTACAGTTCGTTAACGGTGACTGGGCCCTCCTACGAATTCCTTTCGGTTAAAATAAAATATCCAAAATTTCTTTCCGAGCTAAGTCCAACGTGGATCCGTATTTACCCACCCCGTAGTCTACGCAAGGCCTAAACGGTCGCTCCCACGGGGAAAGTCGTAGAGATCGAAATGAAAGAGGACAAAATTTCGAATAATGTCGAACTCATGCGTTTTTTATGTCTCGCAACTCCTTAGGCCCCAAAAAGCAGGTCAAAGGTGGACAGGAAGTGACGTCATTCAAAATTGAGGCATTTCCAGTTCCACTTCGGACAGGATGTGACATCATTCAAAATGGCGGGCCGGATGTGACGTTAAGACCTCGCAAATTGATGGTCTTTTTACAAGATGGTGGCATTTCTGGTTTACATGGGGGCAGCCATCTTGGTGATTCTCTGTCCTGGGCGAAAATAGCACTATCCCACTACTCAGGCCTGTGGTGGATGTAGTCATTGGCGTCGATGGGGTTTGTTTCTGAAGAGGATGTGGAGTATCTGCTGCGGTTGTCAGGTGTGGAGCTGCGATGTGTCCTTTTGTTGTTTTGGTTGTTTCTGCGAAAGCATTGGTTGCTGTCACGAAAGGATTGCGAGTTGTTGTCATGGGAATACTTGGACTGCGTTTTGACCGGATGTTTTGGAGGAGGAGCGGCCATGTTTTGGTAGTGTTGAGCTTTCCAAAAGAGTTGGTTAGAAGCTGGTTTGGGTTTAGGTTTGCGTGAAATGTCCAGATGAGGTGCCAGAGTTGGGATTAATCCTCTGAAGAGGGTTTCGGATTCGTGAAGGGGAAGGTTGCGAAGGGCATGCTTGGTTGAGGTGTTTAAGTTGGTTGTGGTACCAAGAGCGATGTCCCGTAGAAGCAGGGTGGAGTTAAACAGAGCCCTGGTGAACCAGTTGAAACTGTGAAAAGTGGCGAAGGACATTTTCTTGAAGAGTTCGGAGATCAGCAGATGAAGGTGTTTGATGTTGTGTTTGCTGGATTCAGTGGCGAGTCTCTAGCATAAGGCGTTGATAGCAGTGGCAAGGACATCATCTTGAGAGGCGGCACGAAGGCCAAGGCGAAGTATTCTGTCGTTTTCCTTAAGAACAGCAGTAGGAACTTCGGCACGTTTTGGGATGAACATGGCTGTTCCGAAATCCATTTTTGCGTCGGTTGCTAGGAATTCAGATTGATGATAAGTTTCAAACTGTCTTGGGTTGGTGGCACCATCGCCGGAGGATTGGAAGAACCAGGATTCACGGCCCGGGCGAGGAGGTGGCGGTTCTTTGTCTAGTTCCAAGGGTTCTCCTTTGCCTAATAAGGATCCACCGGTCCTGAGTAAGGTGGTGAGAAGTGTGGTGGATTGTCCGATTCGTGCACGTTGCTTGTTGTTTCTTTCCCTTAGTCCAAAGCCGAAACCAGTTGTAAGTCCTCGGTTTATCTTGGACGGGGGGGTTCGGTCGGGCTTGTAGAAGAAGTTGTCACGGATGATGGCTTCCACAGCTTTGAGAAGTTCAAAGATTGGGATGGCTGAGGAGTCAGTGTCGCCTTAAAAGGAGTCATCGTATGGGTCGAGTGGTTGACGTTCGAAGTTTACTTGTGGGCGATGATGTTGGCGTGCGGCGAGTACAGCAGCTGAGTCAAGACCATCATCAGGATGCATGACAGGACGGAACAGGGTCTGAAGATCGAGCGAAGATGAAGTGCGTCCTTTCTTACTTGTTGTGGGTGAATTAGGGGAAGTTGATTTCTGCTTGTGTGAGTCATTGTCTGAAGATGCGATCCAGTCACGTACATAAGAAGAATTGTGTGTGGAAGGAGCAGGGTTGGATCGTCCTGTTTTATATGAAAATTCTTTTTTGGCACAGTTTAGAAGTCGGTGGATTTCGTCAGGGGAAAGTTCATCCTGGAGGCTACTTGGTTGGTGTGCAGCGGCAGATGAGAGGTCCAAGGGTCTGTGATCATGTTCAAATGGTACAGGGGATGTGGAAGTTGATGGACGAAAACGTTGGCCACATGGGACGGGTGAAGCTGTCGATATGGGTGGAGCAGCAGACGTTGATGTTTGTGTGGGTGATGGTAAGGCAACGATGCTAGGGTTTTCAGGGATAGGGCTGGCCGGAGGTGTTGAAGTAGGTTGAACAGAAGGGTCCATTGTTGGTCGGCTGTGTCAAAGGCTGTGCTTTCGGCTAACGAGGTGCTTGTTTTGTTGGGCAATGTTCGTTGACTGCTGAAAGTTGCACGTTCGGCGAAGGCTTGCTGCGTTCGGCGAAGTTCGGCGTTGGGCGAAGGCTTGCTTGCGTCCGGCGTAGGTTATGTGTTCAGCGAAGGCTTGCGTGCATTCGGCAAATGTTGTGTGTTCGGCGAAGGCTTGCTTGCGTTCGGAGACGGTTTGTTTAATAATATAATAATAATAATAATAATAAATTAATTTATTGTGGAAACACAAAGGGTCAGGGAAGGGAACTTGTTTTATCCACTGACACCCTGCCCAAGTTAACGATAAACATAAATACAAAATTAAAACATGTGTATAAAACTAAAATTTGTAAATTTGTATATTCAAATTGAAAGCACTGCAGGCAAAGCCCTTGTCTAGTCTAAACTAAGTTTAACATATTTACTGAGATCAACCCCTCTCAGTTTTATTTTAAACGAAGCCAGTGACGGTGCTTGGACAACATCAGCCGGGAGATCATTCCATGGCCTCACCACACGGTGCGAGAAGAAAAATTTCCTACAATCCCTCTTAAAGGAGAGAACGACCAGTTTGAAATTATGGCCACGTGTATAATTCCCACTCCTCAAAGTAAAGAGGTGGTCCGGGATGCTGGTAAACCCACGCAATATAGAAAATGTCAGATTAAGGTCAAGTTTAAGCCTCCTTGTTTCAAGTGTCTCTAGTTGCAAGAGTTTTAGTCGTTCTGAATAGGATTTATTTTTGAAACCACGTAACTATTTAGTAAATTTTCTCTGAACAGATTCGATTAAATTAATATGTTTCAATAAATGGGGTGACCATACCGGACTGGCATACTCCAGGATTGGTCGTACAAAAACATTAAATGCCCACACCAGGGTTTCAATGTCACGAGAGACAAAGCACCGTTTGATTATGGCCAGCCTCTGTCGTGCCATTTTTACAATGTGGTCGCAATGGGCGCCGCACTGTAGGTCGGCGGTCAACCAGACACCTAGGTCTTTTACAAGTGTGACCTGATCGAGGGCTTTATCAAAGAGTGTATAATTGTTCATTGGATTTTTTTTCCAACGTGGAAAGTCTTACATTTGTGTCCCGCAATTGGTAAATTCCACGCCAGGGACCACGTTTCAATCTCCAAAAGTGAAGTAGACATGGCTAGATGATCATTGTGACTCCTGATAATGGTGTACAGTTTTACGTCGTCAGCAAATTTGGGACAGAAAACATTTGGATTTAAAAACTTCAGATCGTTAATATAGATCAAGAACAGGATTGGGCCCAAAACCGAGCCCTGCGGAACACCACTGGTGACTGGATTGAACACGAATCGGAAATACCGATGCATACTTGTTGCGTTCGTGACATGAGAAAATCACAAATCCATTTTAACATATTACCCCCAATACCAATAGCCACCAACTTTTCAACCAGTCTGGAATGTGATACTGAATCGAAGGCCTTAGCAAAATCTAGCAAGACCACATCAACACATTCACCAGCCTCAACTGCCCTTGTGCAGCTATCAAGACAGTAGAGCAACTGTAAAACGGTTGATCTGCCACGTAGAAAACCAAATTGGTCCTCCGACAGCAAACCAGAAGAAGTAAGATAGAGAATTATTTTATCCTTAATTAGACACTCTAACATTCGACATGGTAAGCAAGTTAAGGATATTGGTCTATAGTTTGAGGGGTCAGCGCTGTTCCCTTTTTTATAAACAGGAATAACCCGCGCCCGCTTCCAGCAAGAAGGTAATTTTCCAGATGACAAGGACTCAGTCAAAATAATGGACAAAGGCTGGCCAAGCTCGGTGGAGAACCTCTTGTAAAAATCAGCTGAAAATCCATCAAGACCAACAGCAGCGCTTCCACTCTGTACATGGAGAACACGCTGTATGTCCACATGTGACACTTCCTTCAGAGTAAAGGGTTGGAAGTCAGCCGATCCATTGACACAATGCCCATCCAAATTGGCAACGACGTTGTTAACTGTGAAATTATTTGAAAACATTTTATTTAAAATGTCCGCCTTATGGGCGTCATCAGACACAATATTGCCGTTAAATATTGTTAAATATTGTTTGCGTTTGGCGAAGGTTGCGTTCAGTGGAGGCTTGTTTGCATGCGACGATGGCTTGTCAACGTTCGGCGAAGGTAGCGTTCCGCGAACTTCGGGCACTTTCGGTGGGTTGATTGCAGCTGGAGAGGCCGATCCGTCTTCGACGAGAGCTTGAGGAAAGTGATGATCGACCGGCACGCCGGTCACGTTTTATAGGAGGGCTGCGCATTGACGCATGCGCAGTAGGGTTGTGCACTGGTCGTATCTGGAGAGCGAAAAAACCTCAAGCAACTGAACCTCAAGCAACTTTTAAATTTATATAAAAACCTTTTTGTAGGATAAGGTGGAAAAGAAATGGAAGCTTTTTGCTTCTTCCTTTTTTTTGTGTGGTTTTTTTTTGTCTTTGTTTTTTGTTTGTTTTATTCTCTTAAATTGCTGTAAGTTGATGAGGTTCGTCACATTTCCCAAAGGGAAACAGACGACCAATGCTTGTTAAATAAATAAATAAATAAAGATACATGTGGATACAGACATTTTAAGTGTGATATTTTTTATTGTGTTTGTGGGCCCAAATCTTATTAAAAATTATTTACTCAAAAGTTAAACGTCCAACTTAACTAATGCGTTATAGCATTCACTAAGCTAGAATATTTATTCCTTTTTAAACATTTATTTACAATCTTTTGCCCCCAGAACGCTACCATTAGTCCGAACCAATTCGACATCGGCAATCACCGGACACGAAATTTTGGTGAAAATATTTTGCTTTAAATCTCAACAAAAACTCCGACCGTGACCATCCGATTGTTTCCAATAGCTTGTCCTTCTATTAAAACAATATTTCGTACAAAAATGTGTTCACAATGCCATCCCAAAGTCAGTCTGTGCAATAAACTCCGTCCCCCCCCCCCCCACCTAGTTGTGGGTTTTTACAGAAGTGTTACTAACATACCTAGTTAAGGAAATATTTATGTATTTGTTGTTTTTTCTTGCTGCATAGCCTGCACGGCACAGCAGCGTGAATTTAAATATAGTAAAGTAAAGTATAACACTGCAATTTACAGTTTAAGCTTGTAAAATTTAATAGTAGTGATTTATTCATTACCCAAGCCTCACTACTAAGCTTTAACAAGAGCCATTTCACAAAGCATTCATGTAAATATTCAATTAATAGTCAATATCTTAATGTAAAGGCCTTTCCCAAAGTTCACTTGAGTAAAATCCAAATTGGCCTATCTTTTACATGTTCCCCTACTCTGCACCAAAACCCTTTGCTCTACCGACTTTTCCATTGTTCTCCTGGCCCTCCACCAATCAGACCCCCGCAGCTCTCCTCGGCGTCCGTGCTTTTGCAACCAAAATCCGCTGCTCCAGCATAAAAAGCCCCAATTGCCCTCCCTCTACAGCTCAGTCAGCACAGCTCACAGATCTCACAAGCTAGAAGGGTCACGCCGGTCGGGAGTGGAGATGTCACATCCGTGGTTGCCATGCCGGGCAAAATGGTAGTGGTTCGCATGTCACTAGTTTTAGCTTAAAGGTTTATCTTTAGGACCCCCCAATTCTAAATTTATAGTTTAAACTTAAACTAACCTCTAGCTTCTAGTCTTTATGGTTGATAAGCCATCGGCATTTCTGGTCCCCCCACCTTCCATAATGTTAGAGTAGGCATCTCTTTCTAAAAAGCCAGGTTCATTCTTTGTTCATTTTAACAAACTTAAATGTAAAGAAAGGAACGGTTTGATCTTCGTGGATTCGGGGAAAAATAACTGTTGGACGACTTGAAAAATAGTTGTCACATATAGTTGCAACTTAGCGGACGCAGTTCAGCTTGCTAGGTATTCCTGGATTGGAACCCAAGAAAAAAATCTTCTTTTTCTAATCGAAATTAAGTGTATTAAAGAATCAACATCGTTGTTCTTGTCCAAGTGAATTTTAAATTGTAAATTCAAGCGTTATTGCTTTTTCAAACTTTTAAAAACTATTTTAGTAAACCCCAAATGTAAAGTGTTGTATATTTCATTTGTCTACTGCAATTATTAAAACCAGGAGTTTTAAACTTCAGTACGTTTACTATTGGATTAATTGTTTTTGAGTGTAAACCACTTTAGCTTTATACTCCGGTTAACAGTTAGATATTTACCACCATTGGTGGCAGTGATAATTACCGGTAGCATTAAGGTTAGGCCTATAGTTAGGACACCGTCGCTTCATTCACCATGCCGGGACTGTAGCCCATGCTGTGCTTATTAATGTGAAAAGTCGTAATAACCACCAAAACTTGATGCTATGAAGTACTCGTCAACCAATGATGGAGGGGCGTTACAAGCACCTCAGCCGTCGTAGCTTCCGCTGTTACATGTTGGTGGCAGTGGTGGAATCAACAGGTGTTGTTCCCTACAAGCGTGTGCCCCCCCCCCCCCCCCCGCCATACTACCATGGCAAGTTTCCAGAAGGATGCAAGCCACTTCCAACTAGACGTCTGTGGTCAAAACAAAAACGGCCACGAAGTAGATGCCTGTGATCCAGTAAATTACGATCACGAAGCAGAAGTCAGTACTGCCGTCAAAACCAGTACAAATGCCGCCCAGCAGCAACAACAACTGCTGGCGCCAGGAAGCAGAAACCACCGCTTCAGTAAGCTGAGATGTCCGCCAGATGTGAGACTCCAGTACCCCCCGTTTGTGTGAGGAGAAGCCGTCCGCCAAGGAAGCAGGTGCTCCATCACATCAGTTCAGTGGTCCTTGAGTTGCCAACCCAAGACCCAAACCAGTGATCCTCCTAAACCAAGGACGTTCAACTACAGTTCAGTGCAAGGCTTTTGGATGCTACGGTGGAACCGGAAGGACTTGACTGAAAACACAGCGATTGTGTGTAAAAGGGCAAGTGCTCATAGGATATGCTTAGAGGCCGCCAAGCCGAGTGTTGTAGTTAGGAGCATTTATGTATTTTAGCTATTCATATACCAGAGTGCTAGGGGTCCTTGAAAGTGTATTTTTATGTGTAAACTTGCTGGATTTGGAAGAGAAGTCTTTTTAATAATTCGCTCTGTCCAAAATTAATGCTAAAATTATCATGCGGCTACTTTTAATTTTATACATAAAAGCTTTATTTTGAAACCAGTTTAACGTTAAAGGTTAAAAATGTCTGAAAACATGGATCTTGAATCCAGGATATTCAATATAAGGACCTTAAGAAAGCCTGTATTAAATTAGGTCTCACAGTATAAGAAACTAGGCATGAAACATTCACTGTACTGAAAAATGCGTTCGAAGATAACCGTTTAGACTTAACGATATTTACGATGAATTAGCAAGTACTATTGAGAAACGTGAGGCTACTATTCTAACAAAAAAAGAGCTACCTGTAAAAGAAAATGAGCTTTTTCTCAAAGCGGAAGAGCTTAAGTTAAGAGCCCTAGAGGTGGCTGAGGGTGATAAACTTCGAGCCCATGAACTTTAAGGATCAAGAAACACAAATTAAAGATAAAGATGCTTTAATTACAGAACGTAACAGTGCTCTGTGTAAACGTGGTCTTGTGTTTAGACACTCGTGGTGAGGACACCTCGACACCACCACCGACCAAAAACCTGAGGGCCGAAAATTCAAAAAACTGCATATTTTGTAAAATACATTTTTCTTTTCAGGCATAAAGCCTAAAAACATCAGCTTAGTGTTTGACTAGGAGGGGCTTTCTCTGCGAAGGTACATACTTAACCTCATAACCTTGTACAGATACACTTGAACGATATTTTTTATTTATAATTAGGGTGACAAATTTGGTTATTCATGAAAAATCTCCGACGTTTAAATTCACTTGTCTGCTCCTGCAAACGCTTGAAAACTAAACTAATATATTTTTATTCAAACCAAACCTAAGCTGGTATATTTAATCTTTTATGTAGGCACGCTAAATGCATTTCAGTAATGTAACTTTTTTCCATGAATCCTACCGGAGCTCGAAATTTATGTTTGTTTATTTTACCGGACCCAGTGTTTATTTTATGTTTATTTTGTTATCTTCATCCACTCCTCTCCGACGTGGCTACTTACCCAAAGCAAAATATTAGTCTTTCCTTCAATTAAAATCGATCCGAAAGTTTAAAGCTGAGCAAACTGCGTTCTCCCCCCCCCCCCCACCTTCAATAGTTGCGATACGTAATATCGTAGTTTTATTTTTATAGGCCTATTCATACGTTGTTATGAGTTCTAAACTCACTGCACTCTCATGCCAGGGCTCTAACTGCTCCCAAGTCAGCAAAAGTCCTTTGTCAATTCAGCTACTCCAATTCCCTTATAGTAAAAACGCGGGAGTCAACTCCCCATCCACTCAGAGCGCTCAGCTACCCTGCCCGTCCACGCTGTCATGCCGACTTCCGGTAGTGCCAGCTCGGCCGGTTTGGGTCAGTCTCTCCTCCCTCCAAGAGCATCCCTCTACCCCGCTCTCCCCCCCCCCCCCCCGGTCGCTCTCCTACAGGTCTGCTCTTGCCCTCCTCCTGGCTGCCAAGCAGCAGGTATAAAACCAGACAGCAAGAGAGTTCCTTAGCACAGCTCAGAAATCTCAAGGCTAGAGGTAGCTATGCCGGTTGGGAGTGGAGATGCCGCGGTCTGAACGTTGCCATGCCGGGCAAACGTAGTTGGTTCGTATGTAACTTAGTTTAACTTTAAAGTTTATCTTTTGGACTCTTATTTCAAAATTTATAGTTTAACTTAAATTAACCCCTAGTCTTGAAAGTAACTTATGGTTCGTTAAGCCATCAGCATTTAGGACGTTAATGGCCATAACGTAAGGGTTCACGGTCCCTTCCTAAAAACCAGCTTTTTTTTCACTGTTTCATTAAGGCACTTAATGTAAACAAATGCCATTGGATCAATTAGATTTGCAGAAGCATAGCACTTCATGGAGGGTACATCCCATTTCTAATGTGAATTCCGATGGGGACGGTTTGATTTAGTGGGAGCACCACTCGAAACATAACTGTAAGTTAAGGTCTACTTTTATCGATCAGCTGCGGCTGTGCATAAAATAGAGGGCTCTTTTGCGAAATCCCCGTTGCCTACACAAAGTCACTTTTTCTATTTGAAGTTGATGTAATTTATTTTTGAACTAAGCCAAGTTCTTGCATGTACGTTTGAATTTTAATGTAAAATTCCGAGTGTAGTTTTCATCTAAAACTAAGTTGCATTTGTTTTGTAAATACTTCAAAATGTAAAGTGCGAAAGTTAACTTGTTTGTCTAAAAATAAAACCAGGAGTTTTAAACGCCAAACCCAAGTTATTAATTTGACGTTGCTAGAAGTTAAGATTTAGGATAATTCTTGTGAATTTAGCTTAGCTAGCTCTTTCCCACCTTGGTGGCAGCGATACCCGCTTTTTATCGTTAGTTAGGCCTAGATTAGGACCTCAATGCTCCATTCCCTACGCCGGGCTGTAGCAGTTGTGCTGTTTGAAACCAATAGTACCAAAACCAAGTCAGAACGATAGGAAGTTAGACCCAGTTTCACCAGCGTCGGGCGAAGCTACAAGCACATCTCCTGTCGTAGCATCCGCGTCCAGTTACAAATGATGGCAGCGGTGGGATGAACAGGTGCTGTTCCCGCAAACGTGTCCCCCCCTGCCATGCTACTATGCCATTTGTGTTGAACAATTCTTCAACCCGATGTCCGTGACTTAGTCAAAATAGTCACAAGAAAAAGATGTCCGCATTGTAGCTAAAAATCAATGCAAAACCCGATGTCCGCACTACAGTCAATATTAGTGCAAACCATCAGCTCCAGCAACAAAGCTAGTTCCGGAGCCAGGAGGCAAGACTAGCGAAGTCCCCCCCCCCCCCC
>JAHWFP010070606.1:25268-66711 GCA_023313725.1 Lithobius niger
GCTCCAGCAAAAAAGCTAGTTCCGGAGCCCGGGGGCAAAACTAGCGGGGTCCCCCCCCCCCCCCCCCCGACGTGTAAATCCGCATGCCGTGAGATGTTCTCCGTTGGCCGCCAGCAGTGAAGAGGATTCGGCCGGTTCCCGGACGCGAAGCTCCGTCGCCACATTCAGTGATCCGTGGACCGTGGACTAGAAGCCAGCGATCCAGCGTAGTGAACCTCTGCCAGAGATATTTTACTACAGTACAAGTGTGCATGCCTCTTCAAGGTACAGGTGGGAGTTTGGAAAAGGACTTGACAGACCGCTCAGCGATTGTCAAAAACAGGGTAAGTGTGCATAAGATATGCTTAAGGCCACCAAGTCGAGTGTTGTGGTAAGATGCATTTATGTAATTTAATTATTTATACACCTTAATGCTAGGGGTCAAATAAGTGTATTTCTTGCTAAAACTTACGGGAATTGGGAGAGAAGTTTTTTAAATAATTCGCTCTACTTAATTTAAAGTAAATTAATTTGCGGCTGCATTTTAATGGTAAAGTTTCATTTATAAGAGTTTTATTTTTGAAATTTAGAGTTAAAATTTTCCAACATGGACGATTTTGAAACTGTCGTTAAAGACATCCAGTATAAGGACCTGAAAAAGGTCTGTTTAAAATTATGCCTCACAGTTTGTGAAACCCATCACGAATCAGTCACCGTACTGAAAAATGCAGTAGAGGATGAAAAGATATCCTTAGAAGATCTCTCTGATGAATTAGCTCCGGCTATAGAGAAAAGAGAAGCTACTCTCCTTCAAAAAAGGGAGTTCGCAGCAAAAGAGCAAGAGCTTGCTTTAAAAACCGAGGAATTAAGACTAAGAGCTCTAGAAATGGCGGACGTAGAGAAACGCCGAGCTCACGAAGCCACAAGCGCGGATAGACGTATGGCGCACGAACTAGCGTTAAAAGACCAAGAGGCCCAAATTAGGGATAGAGACACTGTTAAAGGAGCAGGAAGCACAAAGTAGCGAAGTCGCTAGTGCTCGTGAATTATTAAAGTTAGATAAGCAGATCGAACTAGCAAGGCTAACGGCTGCAAATCTTAGTAGTAGTTCAAACCCCCAGTAGTGGTACCGTAACGCCTTCTACTCCCAGTGTCCCTGTAAACAAACCTGGTAAAATTGCTGACGCTGTAAGACTTGTAAATAAGTGGACTTCCAAATCGGAAATTAATAGTTTTTTTAAGATTTTTGAAAAGACTATGGAAACTCAACGAATAGAAAAATCTGAGTGGGTAGTGGGTTTACAGCCTCTCTTAGGAGAAATTTTGATTAAGTATGTGATCAAATGTCAGTTGTAGAAATGCACAATTATGATCTAGTTAAAAACAGGTTACTAGAAAGGTTTGTTCAAACTAAAGAGTCGGTTCAAGCCCAGTTTCGTTCTCTCGAATGCGAGCCCGAGCAGTTGTTCCACGAACATGCTTTTGAGTTAGAAACCCTCTTTTCAAGATGGGTGTCCTTAGCTGACATTAACAACAGCTACGACAAGTTGGCTAATTTAATCCTGCTTGAGCAATTCACCAAATCGTGTCCAATTGTATTACGTAAATGGTTGCCGGACCAGATTAAGACTGGAACGTTACAAGAAGCAGCCAAACTCTGTGACGAGTTTACGACCAGAAATAAACAAATTTCTGCCGACATGTCCCTTAAAACAGGGAAAGCACAACTTAGTGCATCATCATCTGGACAAGCTTCTAAAGCTTCCTCCAAATTTCGATGTGGCAACAGAGCCCCTTCCACTGCAGCTAAACCGGCTGGTACTGCAGCATCTTCTGCCGATTCAAGTAAAGGAGACTCTGTCAGTTACAGTAATTCCAATCGTGAATTTGATAGGCCCAGAAAAAAGTTTGAAGGTGTTTGTTTCTTTTGCAACAAAATCGGTCACAGAAAAACCGAGTGTCGTATGCGTATAGCCCAAGAGGCTAATCCAGCTTCTAATGCTGAGTGTCATTTTGTTAGTAACAATCCTCCCGAAATGGTCTTAGCTAAACACATTCACGAATGGTCAGTGAATGGTTCGAAATGCCTCGTTTTACGAGACACAGGCTCTACTCACGACGTAATCGCTAGGGATTTTGTAAAACCCGAACAGTTCACGGGTGAATACACCCTTTGTCTCAACGCTCTCACAGAGCAGACAACCACCCACGCAATTGCCATTATTGACGTGGAAATTCCGTATGGACGTATACAATCCGAAGCCCTGGTCTCTGATCACATGGGTCCGCATTTCCAGATGCTTCTGGGTGTGCCCTCGCAAACAGTGTTAGAAGAAAAAGGTTTAAAGGCCCTGCCCCCTTATTCTAATGCAGTAACCCGTTCCCAAACTCGTATGGAACAACAACTCTCGATATTAAACCTAGATATTGTGAGATGAGTCTGAAAGTGAAGACGACTCAGGTAGTGATTCTGAACCTAGTATAGTTTCCCCTTCACAGGAAGGTTTCATATTCCCTAAGGTATATAGCTTAGATGCAGCTATTTTAGGCCCACAATCAGATCAGTTTACTAAACTACTGAATGTTGACAAAGACTATTTTGCCAAGTTGCAGTTAAACTGCCAAACTTCACAAACTTGTTAGAAAACTGCTGAGCTCCCGCTGGACCAGCAGGATGAAAAACAGTTTTTCATCGAGAAAGGATTGCTTTTTCGTAAGCCCTTTCGGCCTTTAGGAAGACCGTTAATCGAGAGACAGTTAGTGCTTCCTAAAGAGTGTAGAAATTTAGTCTTGAACACTGCGCATGCAAATGCATGGGCTGGGCATTTAGGCCGATCCAAAACTAAGGATAGAGTGTTGACCAACTTCTACTGGCCCCATCGTTTTACCGACATTGACAATTTTGTTTCCACTTGTTTAACCTGCCAGAAAAATGGTAAATCTGGACAGAAGTTTGTTGCCCCCATAAGAGCCACTCAACCGATACATTGTGGATATCGTTGGCCCCATCAAGCCTACTAGTAAGGCTGGTTATAAGTACATTTTACCGTTAATTGACCCTGCAACAAAGTTTCCCGAGGCTGTCCCCCTTAAAGAGTCCAACAGCCAGAGCGTCGTAGATGCTCTTCTCCTTGTCTTTTCTAGATTAGGGTTCCCCTCAGAGGTCCAGTCTGACCTGGGCTCATGTTTTATTTCTAAGTTAACAACTTTATTCTTAGAAAAATGCGGTATAAAGTGTGTAAATTCAAGTGTGAAGCACCCGCAATCGAACAGCGTGGAACGTTTCCACAGGACGCTCAAAGTGGTGCTGAGAGCTGTCTGTTACGAGCATCCCCAGGATTGGGAACGATGCTTACCCGGAGCCATGTTTGCTCTGAGGACTGCTCCACATGAGAGCACTGGTTTCACTCCAGCCGAGGTGGTCTACGGACGCAACCTCAAAGGCCCACTGGAGTTGGTAAAAAGCCATTGGATTGAGCCGGACGTTCATCCATCCGTTTTGGAGTACATCGTGGACTTGCTCCAACGATTCAAGTACTCTCGTGATCTCTCTCATGAGAACATCGTTAAAAGCAGATTAAAAATAAATCCTATTATGACATCAAGACAGTTGAACGTAGGTTCAAAGTTGGTGATAAGGTTCTAGTCCTTAAGCCCGCACGTACCAATAAGTTATACATTTATTGGGATGGACCCTGTGAAGTTTTGAAACGATTATCGGATACAAATTATCTTATAAAAAAATCGTTTGGTCAGCAAAAAGAGACCATATATCATGTAAACCTTCTCAAGCCCTATCTGCCTAGGGAGGGCTCAAACAACCATTCTTACAATGACGAACGTGAGCTTCCTCACACCGACCATGTCTGAACAGGTCAACCTGGTGATGGCCATCTTACTGCCAAGGCCACCATGAGTCTTTTCAAAAAGACAGGCAACTTGACTGAGTTGCAGCGAAACGACCTCCTTGAGATATTCGAACGAGTAGACGGTGTTTTCTCTACTCTACCAGGACGCACAGACCTTGTCACTCACGACGTCGAGTTAGTTGACTCTAAAGTCAAACCCTGTAAGTATTATCGCCACGCGAAATTTGAAAGGGATTTGATTGTGACTGAAATCAAGCGTATGCTTGACTTGGGATTAATCATTGAAACTAATTCCCCACATGGTTCACCCATGATCATCGTTCGAAAAGAAGACGCCAGCCCACGTCCTGTAGCTGACTACAGAGAGCTGAACAACAATACGGTAACTAAAGATTACCTAATTCCCAATATTGAGGAATGTATTGAACGTGCAGCTAAGTGGAAGTTAATTTCCATTTTCGATCTTAACCGTGGATTTTGGGAAGTGCGCTTGACGCCACAGGCTTCAATGGCCGCCACTATCACAACTCACTTTGGGAAGTTTGCTCCCCTCATGATGAACATGGGGATGAAAAACGCTCCATTTTGCTTTCAGAAGCTTATGGACAATGTCACTCGTGGCATGGAAGAGTACGTCGCACCCTTCCAAGATGTAACCGCTGTAGGGGCCGAAACGTGGCCACAGAATCTCGAACATGTCTACAACTTTCTCTCTGCTGTCAAGAAGGCCGGGTTGACCGTAAACGCAAAAAAATCGCAGGTCGCTTGCAGCAAAGCCACTTTCCTTGGCCATGAGGTTGGCAATGGATCCCGCACACCCTCTGAGGTGAAAGTCCTGGCTGTGCGGAAGTTTTCTCGCCCCCAAACTAAGAGAGATGTTCGTTCCTTTCTGGGTTTGGTAGAATATTGCCAAAGGTATATCCCTCACTATTCTGAAATCTGTGCATGTCTAACAGACTCCTTGAAAAGGATGCACCCGATCTCGTCATCTGGGATGAGTCCAAGCAAGCTGCTTTTGAGACTTTGAAAAACTCTTTAGTGACGTTTCCCGTTCTAAGAGCCCCCGACTTCATACAAATGTTCATTCTGCAGTGTGATTGTTCCGACCGAGGTATGGGTTGTGTTTTGTTACAAGTATTTGGAGAAGATGAACACCCCTGTCTTTACGTTGACTGGAAATTAAATTTTTATCTTTAACTTTGTTAAGTGGTATGTTGAAAGTGCAACCACACCAAAATGAACTTTCAGCTATTTTCCCGTTTTGGACTTCACACCTAAATTTTAAATGCCAATGTTTATTCTCCCTGTCATTATCAACGCCTTCCTCTGTGGAAGGATAATTACAGAGATTGTACGACACGTAATTAATGTTCAGGAACATTCTACGGCAGTTTAGTGGTCCCTGGCTATCTCCTCTTTAAGTTTTCTACGAAATTGCTTTCTTTAAAAACAGCTGTCTGTCTCACCTCTGAGTGCAAAAGGCTAACTCTGTCGTTAAAAGGTTGTTGGGTATAAGCCATAAAACCTCCCAGTGTTGTAAATTTTATGTGTAAGTTATGGGGTCTACCTCTAAACCCTTCAGAGTAAAATTTTCAATTGTAAACAAGTTGTTTGGTAACCTTAAACCATCCTAGTGGTAGTTTGTTACTTTTAAATAGAGCTTATAGTTGCGTATGCGCTTATAGTACCCTCTATTCCGATCCTAATCGCAAGCTAGGTTCTGAGGAGTGCGCCCAGGGGTGTTTTTTCGAGGTTTTCCCAGATAAAAAAATAGCTTTCTGTGAACGGCTGACTGGTTACAGCATTAAATGTTGCGATTATATCATTTGCATTTAACAACTACAAAAACCATAAACTATAACTTGTTCCAAACTTCACAGTGTCCCTTTAAATATGTAATTTTTATTTACAAAAATTTCTTGAGCCACAAAAATATTAGTCCCCCAAAAATATAAAACGGCAATTTTTATTTTTTGTAAAAAAGTGTATTTTTTAAAACTTTTGGTGATGTATTTCACAGGAGATGTATTTCTCAGAAGGTGTATTCCTTGGTTGCATGTATTTTGCAGTTTAGTTTGCATGGCTTGGCAGTCTTGTTCTTTTGCATGTCTTGTGTGCGCTGACATTTTCTGTTGTAGCACTTATTTGGCGTTCAACAAGAACCCAAAATGAAGTCTTCTGTGTGGGGGCATTTAAACGTGGTCTTGTATTTAGACACTTGTGGTGAGGACACCTCGACACCACCGACCAAAAACTTGAGGGCCGAAAATTCAAAAAAACTGATTATTTTGTAAAATACATTTTTCTTTTCAGGCATAAAGCCTAAAAACATCAGCTTAGTGTTTGACTAGGAGGGGCTTCCTCTGCGAAGGTACTTAACCTCATAACCTTGTACAGATACACTTGAACGATATTTTTTATTTATAATTACGGTGACGACTTTGGTTATTCATGAAAAATCTCCGACGTTTAAATTCACTTGTCTGCTCCTGAAAACGCTTGCAAACTAACCTAATATATTTTTATTCAAATTAAGCTGGTATATTTAATCTTTTATGTAGGCACTTTGAATCCATTTTAGTAACGTAACTTTTTGCCATGAACCCTACCGGAGCTCGAAATTTATGTTTGTTTATTTTACCGGACCCAGTGTTTATTTATGTTTATTTTGTTTAGGCATCTTCATCCACTCCTCTCCTACGTGGCTACCTACCCAAAGCAAAATATTATCCTTTCCTTCAATTAAAATCTATCCGAAAGTTTAAAACTGAGCAAACTCCGTTCTCCCCCCCCACCCCCACCTTCAATAGTTGCGATATGTAATATCGTAGTTTTATTTTTATAGGCCTATTCACACGTTGTTATGAGTTCTAAACTCACTGCACTCTCATGCCAGGCCTCTAACTGCTCCTAAGTCAGCAAAAATCCTTTGTCAATTCAGCTACTCCAATTCCCTTACAGTAAAAATGCGGGAGTCAACTCCCCATCCACTCAGAGAGCTCAGCTACCCTGCCCGTCCGCGCTGTCATGCCGACTTCCGGTAGTGCCAGCTCGGCCAGTTTGGGTCAGTCTCTCCTCCCTCCAAGAGCTTCCCTCGGTCGCTCTCCTACAGGTCCACTCTTGCCCTCCTCCTGACTGTCAGAGTTCCTTAGCACAGCTCAGAAATCTCAAGGCTAGAGGTATCTATGCCAGTCGGGAGTGGAGATGCCGCGGTCCGAACGTTGCCATGCCGGGCAAAGGTAGTTGATTCGTATGTAACTTAGTTTAACTTTAAAGTTTATCTTTTGGACTCTTATTTCAAAATTTATAGTTTAACTTAAATTAACCCCTAGTCTTGAAAGTAACTTATGGTTCGTTAAGCCATCAGCATTTAGGACGTTAATGGCCATAACGTAAGGGTTCAAGGTCTTTTCCTAAAAACTAGCTTTTTTTTTCACCGTTTCATTAAGGCACTTAATGTAAACAAAGGCCATTGGGTCAATTAGATTTGCAGAAGCATAGCACTTCATGGAGGGTACATCACATTTCTAATATGAATTCCGATAGGGACGGTTTGTTTAGTGGGAGCACCATTCGAAACATAACTGTAAGTTAAGGTCTACTTTTATCGATCAGCTGCGGCTGTGCATAAAATAGAGGGCTCTTTTGCAAAATCCCCGTTGCCTACACAAAGTCACTTTTTCTATTTGAAATTGATGTAATTTATTTTTGAACTAAGCCAAGTTCTTTCATGTACGTTTGAATTTTAATGTAAAATTCCCAGTGTAGTTTTCATCTAAAACTAAGTTGCATTTGATTTGTAAATACTTCAAAATGTAAAGTGCAAAAGTTAACTAGTTTGTCTAAAATAAAACCAGGAGTTTTAAACGCCAAACCGAAGTTATTAATTTGACGTTGCTAGAAGTTAAGATTTAGGATAATTCTTGTGAATTTAGTTTAGCTAGCTCTTTCCCACCTTGGTGGCAGCGATACCCGTTTTTTATCGTTAGTTAGGCCTAGATTAGGACCTCAATGCTCCATTCCTTACGCCGGGCTGTAGCAGTTGTGCTGTTTGAAACCAACAGTACCAAAACCAAGTCAGAACGATAGGAAGTTAGACCCAGTTTCACCAGCGTCGGGCGATGCTACAAGCACCTCTCCATCCGCGTCCCGTTACATCTGGAATTAGCCAGACTAGATAAACAGCTTGAATTAGCAAGGCTACAAGCTGCCAATGGGAACAGTAACCCAGCTCCAACAGGAGCTAACGGTGCTCCCCCAGCTCAACCAAGTCCAGTACCAAAACAGGGTAAAGTTGCAGATGTAGTTCGTCTGGTGAATAAGTGGACGCCTAAAACAGAAATTAACAGTTTCTTAAAGATTTTTGAAAGAATAATGATCAATTAAAAAATCCCAAAAGACCAATGGACAACCGCGTTACTACCATTAATGGGAGAAGGGTTACTTAAGGTTTGCGACCAGCTTTCCGATGCGGAAATGCTTGATTACGAAGTAGTTAAACATAAATTACTTGCCAGATTTGTCCAAACTAAGGAGTCTTTACAGACTCAGTTTCGTTCACTCGAAAAAGAACCAGAAATGTAGTACCACGACTACGCATTTGAATTAGAAACTTTTGTTTTCTAGGTGGTTAGCTTTGGCTAAAGTTAACCGGGATTTTGACAAACTTGTTAATCTCATGCTCTTAGAGCAATTTTACAAATCTTGCCCTAAGCAACTCCGAAAGTTGAGTCCCCGTCAAATTAAGACGGGTACGTTGGCCGAAGCAGCCCAACTGTGTGACGAGTATACCACTCGAATCAAGCAGATTGCTAACGAAACTGCCACTCGAGCAGTCAAAACGCAACCTAGTGTTGCGCCGTCAAGTCAAGGAGGTTCTAAACCTTCTGGCCAGCAACGTCGTAACCAACGTAACCACAACACAACAGCTAATCCGGCCGGACCTGTCGATGTGAACGCAGACGACCCGGGTGGGGATTCTGCTATTAACAGTAGCGCTAGTTTAAAAACTAACCGTAATATAGATAGAGTTAGACGTTGCTACATTTGCAATTCCCCCCAACATTTCTGTAGTGAATGTCCAGAGCGTAACTCTAAACCTCAGCAAGCAAACGCATGTTTTCCAGTCGGGAAAAATGCTACAGAAATTCTACAGGCTAGCACACTAGCAGGTAACATAGGTAGGCGTAAAATTAAAATTGTATGCGACTCCGGAAGTTCAGTGTCCCTGGTTAGCACTAAACTAGCTAAGGGATGGCCACATTTGAAAGAAAAAATTCGATGTCAAAACAGCTTTAACTGACGTAATCATTGAATTGCCCCAGGTTAATTTATGTTTAACTTTAACTAATGGTGCTAAGCTAAAAGCCATAGCTTGTGTCTCGAAGGCCAGTAATTCAATCTTTGACGTTGTGTTAGAAGTTCCCGGTATTCATTTATTAAACCACAAACTCGAGTCTACTGTAAACAGCCCGCTAAGTAATACTGCCCCTAACGCTACACCCCCAGCTAAAACCCGTCTCCGCAGGAGGGAAGGAAATCGTTTAGCAGAAGCGGCCAGCCGTGACTCAATGTGCAGTCAAGTGTTAATAATAATAAGTTCGTTGCAAACGCAACCGGAATGGCAAGGACCTGGTGATCACTAACTGCCATCCGAAGTTAAAACAAAAAATTAAAATTACAGAAGTTTAGGACTTCAAGAATTTAAAACGAAGACAATGGCCTGACTACAGAGGAAGGGTAGATGGTTTTGGGTTGGGGTCACGAATACCTTACCACCAAGGTTAGACCTACCAGGGAAACAGTGGTCCCCGATGGCATCGCCAAACGTGAGGGACAAGTGAGGGGAAAAGCTGTTTCATTGTCAATGTTTCTTAAAAATAAAAATACAATGCATCGCAGTTTAAAGCTTGGCCTAAACCAATTGTCGTAAACAAGATTAAAAAAATATAATAAAAAAGTTTGAAAACCAAGTTTAAGGTGAAATGTAAACAGACATGGCAAAGGATGCTCCTTATGCCAGTCCACGAATTTAAAAAAATAATGATTTAATTTAAAACAATAAAACAATAAAATGGCTGGTGGAAGCTAAAGAGTACAGTGTTCAGGCCTCTTTAGGAAAGAAGTCATGTCAGAAAGACCCAAGTTACGCTTGAAAGGTGCAACAGATAGTGAAGAGATAGTTTGCTCAGGCAGGGAATTCCAAGCTTTAACAACCCTGACAGAAAAAAAATTTTCGGCAATCCAGCCTAGATCGAGGGAGTACCAATTTAGAGCTATGTCCCCGGGTACAGGTTACAGTACTTATGTCGAAAAAAGGCAAGTCAATCGATAAAAAACCATTCAGAATTTTGAAAGTAAGTTTGATGTCGGCCTTAGACGACGTAGCTCCAAAGATTCCAAATTAAGTTTATTTAGGCGGGCATTGTACGGCAAGTGTCGCATGGCAGTCAGAAATTTTGTGAATCGGCGCTGAGTGGATTCGATATGATCGATATCCTGCATGAGATAAGGGCACCAGACAGGAGTAGCATATTCCAGTAAGGGGCGAACAAAGACCTTATATGCCCACAGCTTAGTGTTTACACAACCCGAGGTGAATGCTCGTTGAACAACAGCAAGACGTCGATTAGCGTTTGACACGATGTGACCACAGTGGGTGGTGGATTTAAGACTGGCATCAAACCAAATGTCCAAGTCCATAACAGAGAAAACTCCTGGCAGTGGGACCCCATCCAACACATAAGTGCACACTGGATTACCATTGTCGATATGGAAACTTTTACATTTTGCGGTAGAGATTGGTAATTGCCAGTCAGTGGACCAACGAGAAAACATGACTGATCCCTGCCTGAATACATTCATTATCATGTGAATCAGTGATCACACTGTGAAGCTTGAGATCACCTGCAAATTTTAGCTGTTCCGTGTTACGAATATTACAAGATAGATCATTCAGAAATACGACGAAAAGAAAAGGCCCGAGCACAGAACCCTGTGGGACCCCACTAACAATATCCAAACTTGAAGAGTAAGAAGTACCGAGGACAACACGTTGTGTGTAACCAGTAACAAAGGCACCAATCCAAGCAAGCAGTTTTCCATCAAAACCCAACATTTTAAGTTTAAAAAGAAGTTTGCTATGAACTGCAGATTCAAAAGCTTTTCGAATATCTAAAAGAATTTCATCAGTAGGTAATCCTATATCTGAAGCTTCAGTCCACCTGTCCAAAGCCTGGCGAGTTGAGGCTCGGCCTGGCATAAAACCAAACTACCCATCACCAATTAGATGATGAGTGTTGGTGTATTTAAGCATCTGAACGCGAATGATTTTTTCCATGACTTTACATGGGGAGCACGTAAGGGCGATTGATCTGTAATTCTGCAAATCAGCAGCATTCCCTCCTTTAAAAATTGGAACCACATTTGCTGTGGACCAAACACTGGGGATTTTTCCTGAGTCAAAGGACAATGCAAAAATGAAGGTCAAGGGGGTGCAAATTTGGTAACGAATTTCTTTGTAAAAATAAGCATAGAAACCCTCTGGTCCCACAGAGTAACTCTGTTTGAGCTCAGTAAGAGCTGAAAGCACAATTGATGGGGTGAAATGTACAGCAGTGCAAAGTTCTCTGCCAAGTTCACAATCCAAATTTGTTGAAGGAATGTTGTTATTATCAACAATGCTATTGGTTGCAAAAGTAGTATTAAACAAATTTGCTTTGGCCAGGAACTGTAATATAATCGTTGACAACTCTTAGGGGTGGGATAGATCTTATAATTTTAGTCTTACGCCGAAAGAATCGAAAAAGCGATGCTAAGCTACCATTGGCCAGAACAGTGCATTCTTGATTGCATTGGTGGTCCTTTAAGGCAGAAGAATATTTTCGCCGACAAATGTTGTATGCAGTTAAATTATACTCGGTCCTATTGCTCCTGTAACGGCGCCATAGGGCAAGTTTCCTACGCCCAAGTTTCTTAAGGGCAATTGGTTGATGGAAACCCTTAGAAACGTGTAAGTGATGCTCAACACTACTGGTTTTAACAAAGTGATGAATAATATCGAGAATATTATCCCAGGCGTAGCAAGTGTAACCCGATCTGATAATCCCCTCGTTAAGCAGAGGAGACATTCCGAACCAAGCCTGAATGAACGTAGTAGCGTTTGCGTAAAACGGCCAGTAAAACTGCTCCAGCCAATTGTGGCACGCGCGCACCGCTTTTAAACGCAATAAAAAATCGTCCAAATGATAAGGTAGGCGTTGCAGGGAAAACGGAAGATGCGTTTAACAGGCCTTCTTACGGCAAAATTAAACGAAGTTCGCCAGCTAATGATGTAAACACCAGTTTAATCATGTCCGAAAAACCAGGAATTAGCGAATTTAGCTTTTCTGAGTGGCTTAAGTTACGTGAGCAAACGTCTCCTAACCTAAAGTTAGAAACAAGTAAATCTGCCAAACCAAAGGTCGACAGTAAACGTGTTCCCCTTAAATGCTTTGATTTTTTTCCAGAGTTTTGTAAAGTAAACTTGCCTGAAGTTGATTTAACTTGAAGTCAGGGTGTCAGCAAGTAAAAACTTGGACATAGTTTTTCCCAGTCTCATTTTGTTTTGGTAAAAATACGACTGATGTTTTAGTGTGGATACTATGTCAGTCTAGGGTGGAAATTAAAGCCTAATTATAGCTCTAGCACTGAATAGGCATTCCCAGTGAAACGGAGGTTGTAAAACCTAACCTAATGTAGTTTTCTCTAAAGTAGAGTTTTTTTTCCTTGTTGCAAGTAAACCGGAAATCTAACAAAGTGTTTTCCCGTGCATGTTTTCTTTTAAACAAAAAGAAGTTTGTCGCTACAACCGTGGCTCCATCTAGGAGCTACCAATAATAAAAATAGTGTATTTGCTGAATTTTAAATCCTAAAACTTCAGAGTGTGTACAAACCTGGAAAGCATCTAGAAAATGCTGCTGCATTAAGCCAGCCTTTTTGTTTAAACATCTAATTATTAAACGTTTCATTTCACTACAAATTGACTGAAATGTTTACCTGCATTTTTAATTTTGTTAAGTGGACGTTGGAAGTACATCCACAACAAAAGCAACTTCTAGTTAAGTCCGTTTTGGCCTTCACACCCAAATTTTAGGTGCCTATGCTTTACTCTCCTTGTCATTATCAACGTCTCCCTTTGTGGGAGAATAATTACAGAGATTGTAACGAAACTAATTAAATATTTATTAAAAATATTCTACGGGAGTTGTAACTTGTTCCCGGTTAGCAACTCTTAAGTTTTCTACGAAATGGCTTTCTTTAAAAATAGCTGTCTGTCTCACCTCTGAGTCCAAAGGTTAACTCTGTCGATAAAAGGTTGCTGCGTTTTTATCCATAAAACCTTCCAGCATTGTATTATTATGTTTTAAGTTATGGGTTATACCTACAAACCCTTCAGTGTCAACGTTCAACCTGTAAACAAGTTGTTTGGTAACCTTAAACCATTCTAATGGTATTAGTTGCTGTTAAATCATTTAACAGTATTTTTTTACAAAAACCATAAAACCTTGTAATTTTCTAAAAGAAAATAGTGTTTCCTTTAATTTTAAAATGTCATTTGCCCCATTTTCTGAATGCTTGTACGATTTTCCTACCCGAAGCAGTGAGGACAGCATTTAGTTAATGGCAACAAAAATAGTGTTTATAACTTGTAACTTTTATTTTTACTTAAAAATATTCTAAGCCACAAAAACGTTGGTCCTCCAAAAATACAAAACGGAGAAGTCAATATTTTTGTAAACAGTGTGATTTATTTTGTGTCCATTTTTTTTCATAGTTTGGCGGTCTTGTTTTTGCATATCTTGTGTGCACTAACCCTTCTGTTCTAGCTTTTATTCAGAGTTCTAAGGAACCCTGAATAAAATCCTGTGTGTGGGGGCGTGTAATGACAGGCCACCGAAAAACCTCCGTTTTCACGGCGAACAATTTTTTTAAAAGACATCGGTCTTAAAACCTCAGCCAAATTTTTAATAATGGACAGAAACGGCCAAACTCTTCAACCCTTAAAAGCCTGACACCACAGCTACCTCTTCGGGAAAGCTAAATTTGAAAATTCAGAAAGAAAATTTGAAGGTTCAGAATCCGCATTTGAAAATCTCTCAAAACCAACCGCACGCTCACCATTTCCAGCCGCCATTATTGAAACTCGATGTACATTTGTAATTTACTTTCGTTATTCTTTTCGGGCAAAAAGCCCAAATACACTAGCTTAGTTAGAGAGTAAGGGCCTAGTTGAGGGAGCCCCTTTCTGATCAAGAGATAACGACTGCTATTCCCTGATAAGGGAAGAGGCTCGGAGGTCAACTTCCAAGAACCGGACAGAACCGGAAGTAGTATTCCGTAACTGTAAAATGTTAGTTAGTGTTCCCTGTCTTCGTTACTTTATAACTAGTGTCTCTTGGCTTCTTTGGGTTGAATGGAAGTTGTTTTTGTGTGAAATGATACTTTTGATTCACGTCAGCCTTCACAAACCGCAGCCAGCAGCTACAAGATAGTTTGTTTTTATTCACAGTAGGCTACCCAAATGCAGACACAAATAGAAGTTGTCGCATTTGGTGCGTTTCAACCGTTTGGCCTATCCATTATCTCCTGACTGACTCAACTCGATTAGGCAAGGGTTGCATTCGCCCAAAACTACTTAAAGGAAAACGTCACGATGATTGTTGAGGTTATGACATGCTTTTTTCTGGTTTTATTAATTAATTTGACAAAATAATGTAAAGTGCAGGACATGTGGCAATAATAGATATTAATGCCAGTTATTAGTCGGATCAAAATATCAACCTTAAGTTAGAAATATGTTTTTTT
The DNA here is from genome assembly GCA_023313725.1 of Lithobius niger. NCBI lineage: Eukaryota > Metazoa > Arthropoda > Chilopoda > Lithobiomorpha > Lithobiidae > Lithobius > Lithobius niger. The sequence goes on from JAHWFP010070606.1 coordinate 39,962, forward strand.
TTTCAAATTGTACCAGTTCAAAACTGGTTGCGCACGCACACGCGACGGCATATTGCGGTCATGACTGATTGTCAACCATAGAGATAGACTAATTTAAACTAGCGGTGTCATCTTCAGCTACACGGTTAATAAGGGGTGCGCCTTAACAGTTTGTGTTTGATTATTAATGCGTTTTATTATTGACGTAACATTATAAACTAACCAATAAAGAAGATATTAACATGTGTGATGACTCAAATATTGAAATTCAGGTTGTTGAACTTTATACCATAGATATAGACTTTCAATCAGCGCCGTTTAACAAACTACGCCATCTATTGAGCTCTCCGCATACCGTTTTTACTCGGCCATGACAACTAAACTAACTGGCCTGATCTACAACGAATTAGAGGGGGTACACAAAATGGACGCCACGGCTGTCTCATTTCTTGGGGTCTGTTCGGGAATTGGCAAATAGCATCGGTGAATTTTTGTACGGACAGTCGCGACATCTAGTGGCGGTTTTCAAAATATAATTTTAATTTTACGTAGATTTGCGTGACATTTTTATTACGTATTAAAGTATTTTTAAACAGTTTTTAAGTTATATCACTCAGCCACAGTTAAACCAATTCTCTGTGCTTGGAAAAAAAAGTGACATTTTCGTGTATCTAGAAAGTGTTGCAAGGGAAGGAACGTTACATTTTGTACGGACGGTGTCGCCCTCGGTTGACAAAGAGGCAATCATCGCTTAAGTGGCATTTTCGGCGGCCATATTGCCCAACCTAGTGACGTATGCTATTTTTCATTCAAGATCCGGCCAGTACTGTAGATAGCCCTAACTCGGCTGAGAGATTTACGATCTTAGTGGCCGAACACGCCAGACACGACCTGTAAACACAGTGTATTGTTTTATTGAAACATTAAGACTTTATTAATAAGAACAGAATGTTACCACTGAAGTGAAATACGAGAAACAAGTTTAAATTATTGACGTTACCTATGCATTTTTACTTTAATGGGGAAAAACTAAATGAACTACAGCAACGACCATTGAAGGCAGCTTGCACTTTGAACTTTTTCGTTTTAATTGTGTGGATGGCACCAGTAGCGAAATGGTTTATGATCACCTCCAGCATGGATTATTGTGAAAAGTCTTGGGGGTAATTTTGTTTTCATCGTTCTGTTGTAATAGATTCAACTAAGTCAACTCGTGTACAGAGACAACATAATGTGAATTGTATGATGTTGCTCTCCACAGTTTTTTTAGGACTCCGTTCTCACGACAATAGTAATAACTGGTTACAAAATAACCTTGTTTTAAAACACTTTCTTTATATATTTCTCGTTGGTGAGGGTTTGTACGCATGAATACGCATCTAGTGCAGCACTTGGATAGCTTTTTTTTTTACGTGAGTTAGGCTGGTGATCGTATAGTAAGCAGTAGCCTAATATTTAACCTAAGCTGAAATTCACTTACGTACTGGGGGTTTAACTAATCTGAGGCTCATACAACGACGACTCCTACATTAAAGTGTAAACTAACCAGTAGATCGAAGTACATTACTGTACATATTAATTCCGAACCATGTCAGTTTCGGTTTCGTATTGTTTCATATGACAAGTTTAATAATTAAGACTAGTGCATTTAAAATGAAAAATAAAACATTAAAATATTATGGTACAATTTAGCATCTATTTTTGCTAATAAATTAGTTCGTTGTTGTTGTTGAAGTGCTTTTTTTATTACTGAATTTAAAGCTTGGTTTTATGAAATGTCACAGCGGAAAACTTATCTAGCATAAAAAAAAAAGTCTGAATGATCGCTCTCTCGGAAATATTTTAAAGAGGCAGTGTGGGTATTAAACTGGTATTTGGTATCTAAGTCGGACCACTGTAGCAAACAACAAGTATGCAACCACACCTAACTACTACAGATTTTTTAATAAAAAAAAAACGTACTTTTATTGGGGTGGTGTGACCATCACTGAATAAAATGTCACAGTAAAAAAGCTCCAACAACCACCGTTTAACAGAAAAAAATATTAAAACTCAATTATCTTTTGGCTGTAGCATTCAGAGCACTACACTCAGTGATTCACTTACCAATAGTTTTTGCTTATTTTTACTCATTGCCTTATCCCAGCTTCAGTGATAATAAAATATATTATTCTGCACTCATTCTGTTTTAACATTTATTTTCACAAAATGTCGGTTTATACCAAGGTATTTTTTAAGGTTTTTAATTTTGCATCAAGTATTGCATTCTACTGATTCGCAGGGATTTTTTTTTTTTACACAATACTATTGGTGCAGCAAAGGTATTTGTTGGAAGTTAAGATGATATTCAATACTGTTTCAGTTTTTCAGTAAGATATTTTACGAATGTTGATTACAAACTTTCACTTTCTCTCATCAAGATATTTAATTGCGGAAGACATATGGTCGTGTTTTTGATATTCGGAGAGAACAATTTTTTTCGGTCATGTACAAGTTTAAGTTCAAAGTTTATTAGTTTAGGCTTTAGGGCTAACCTCACACGCACGAGCGCGCGCACACACACACACACACACACACACACACACACACACACGCGCGCACACATATTGTTGTGCTCATATCAATTATGGCACGTGAAAAATATTTATTTCATACCTTCTACAATAGCAGAAGGCTGAGTGAGCGCTAAAAAGATATTAGCTAGCAACGTGAACTAACAAAAAATTCAAAGTCAATCGTAAAAAACACTTTAGATGCAAGTGTGTTTTAATGTGTCAGTAGTAGGAACGCTATTTTTTCTTTGTTAGTTAACCAACACGTAAGCCAAATAATAATTTTAACGATTGTGTCTCCTACAAAACTAGAATTCCAAGTAACACGAAAGATAGCTCACAGAGGTCTTACGGACTTGTGGTTGGGCTTAAAATGTGCGTAAAGTGGGCAGAGACTTATGCCTGTGCTTGGGTCGATTGTGGTATGTGAAAATTACTTATCCTACACATGGCCTGCCATGACAAAAGCAGGGGTGGCGTGCACGTGCGTCAAAAGATATTTACATTTTATAAAGCCAAACTTTGCTTTACAGGGAAGCAAAACAATAATAACAAAACAAATTCGGTCCTTTTTAATATATAATGACTTTACTCTACTGTTGAGGGGATCATTCTTTTGTTAGAGAATTGTATATGGTCGTTTCACTTTGGCAAACATAAGCACAAGTTTAATACAGTTATTAGGTATGGATTTATGATCGTAAGGCTAGTAATTGGTGTCATTAATTTTATTCACTCGACCGAAAAAAAAAATAACTTTTCCGAAAAATTGAAAAGAATCATGGATGGAAATTCAGCACACTCAAATAGGGTTACTTCTTTACACTTAATTTAATTACTTTTTAATTTTTCGGAAAAGTTATTTATTTCCACGGGATTCCCATGAAAAACTCTCCATAAAACTACACAGTGTTTGCATTACTGTGAAACCCGCCACATACCCTGCAAATACTTTTAACCTCTCTTAAGAGCAACTATGTGGGGATTTGTATGAACGCACGCTTGACCGAGAAGTCTACCTCACTGCACAAGGGTGTGATGTAGTGACCATGTGAGAGTCTGCTAAGTCAAGTGCAGCTTGGGTTGCCAACACCCGAGAGTTAGTCCGAGGGCATCTATCTTTGACTTTTTATACCTGACTAAGACTGGCAAAACCCAGTTGTGCAACGCAGTGGCGTAACAAAGTGTCTCTGGGCCCATAGGCAAAATTTATGGCCGGGCCCCCCTACCCCCCCCCCCCCAAAATCTTGAACTTTTCGACTGTCTTGGTCCAAATGAAACACATATTCTACATTATTTGGTTTACGTTACCCGAACAACCAACAACTTTTCAGCCAAAAAAATTACTTCGTAATGCAAACAAACAATAATGTTTGAAAAGATTTATTATAAAAAAAAGTATGTGTGGTATTTTTTAGCCTACTTAACTATCGAATTGTTATAAGTTTGCTTAGTAGCTACATTATTACACTTATTAAATGGGAACTTGGACTTGCTTATAACATATTGCACTTTGAACTGACATTTACATACCGTATTTAGTTCACACTTGAAGCTCTTAAGGCGATAGTTTCAGCTTGCTTTTCTCAATGCAAAAATCTCTATGATGTTGTCCATTTCCATGTTTCGATGCCTGGCGGGCCCCCGAGTTGCAGGGGCCCGTAAGCAATGCTTACCTAGCCTACCTGGACGTTACGCCACTGGTGCAACGCTTTTTGGGCCACAGTTAACGTGAAACCGTTGTTGAATCCACGGAATGCTTTTTATGGGGGCGGACAAATGCAATCACGCTCCACGCACCTGCAGAACCCTGGCATGTTACTGAATATTTGGATGTCATGTCCGAATATCTTTTATTAACAAGACCGAAAAAAAATCTTAAAGAGGCCAAGTTACTGAAGTGTTGAAAAAACATTCCATACAATACTACAAAGCACTATGGATTTCATTTCGTGATAGTCCTCCCCCACAGGACCTCTACCTGAACTCTACCTCTACCTAGACCTGAACTCCACATTACCATGGCTAAGGGGTAAAACATCGTAACAACTTACGAAATCTGAAAGTGCCCAGCCTTCCATTGATGCCACATCAGGGTTGTTCACAACATAATGTAGACACTTTTCTGAAAGTACTGTAAAGTGTTGTTCTTTTTTTTTCTTATTTCGTTTGCTGATCTGTATTACATTGTTTTCATATTGTGTTGACAGTTTAGATGTTGATTTTTTCAGCTGGGTACATTATTATTCAGTTTTTTATTTTCTCCTTGGTTATTATTTTTTATTTGTTGATGTTTTTTTTTTATTTTCAGCTGAGTAAATTATTATTCTGTTAATCACAGTCGATTAGTAATTCACTTTTTAAATTTATAGCTGAAAGCCAAGGCATCAGGCTACCCTTTAGCTGGCGACCCCTCTCTCGAAGCCCAGTACAGGTTAGATTTTTCTCGGGTTGAGAAAATCCATCTTGATCCATCCAGCATCAAACAAAACCCCAGAACTGCGAATTCTCACTAAACTATGCTTAAACAGGTAATTAAATTGACTAGTTTTTTGTACTTTGACTGCAATTTTTGTTACTGCAATCTACAACTCTCGTTTTTCAGTTTCTGGGGAGGTTTTGGTATGCGAGACAACCTCACAACGGCGGAATACGTCACCAGCACGGCTGCATGGCAACAGTTGTTGAATAGCAAGGAGTACAAAATCATCCATGTGGTGTTGGTCAACACGGAAACACTCCTCATAAGTTATTTGAAGACCTCGGACTTTGTTACACCAACCAAGTACACGAATGTTGTCGTTGCTGCCTTACTACGGCCCTTGCAAGATTACACTTGTACACATTTTTAGATCTTGTAGGTGAGAATGCCTACTATATGGACACTGACAGTATGGTCTATACCCACCCCATAGGAGCTGACCCCTTTAGCCATACATACAAGATTACCTTGGTATGCTTACAGACCAATTGGCATCCCATGGCCCTGACGTCAAGATCGAAGAATTTGTTTTGGAGGCCCAAAAACTGTCAGGGCTCGAATTGTCTTAAAATATTTGCATAGCAGAAATACGAAACAAAATAAAAATTTGCGTAGCAGTCACGAAAAAATGATTAGCAACTTTTAAAGAATAATTTATTTAGTAAAAAAGAATATAAAGTTTACTGGATTTGAAACAATAGCCATTTTAGTTTCACTTTTACTTTGCTACACGCACGGATGCTTGGTCAAGACTATAGCATCCAACGCGCGTTAAGACTATTCTGACCCGTGTCTGAAATACAGTTGCGTCGCTAAACTGCGATACATTATTTAAGTTTGCATCGCTAAAGTTTAAATTTGTGGTGCAAATTGCGATGCGATACCGCTCATTTCGAGCCCTGAAACTACTCATACAGACTATCCAACGGCAAAACAGTATGCAAAGTCAGAGGGATTACCCTGAACTATACAGCCTCCCAACTCATTAAATTTGAAAGTCTACGCGACTTTATTGTAAATACAGACCATAAGTCTAGTATAATTGTGCCCATAAACACTATCACTAGGGACAACTCAAGTGGAAGTCTGCTCACAAGAGACACCATGAAATCGTACAAGTTTGTCAATGACAAAAATGTTCTATTGTGCGATGGTACCACACGCCCATTCGGCTACATAAATCGATTTTACGCATGGTTTCCAAGCTTGATGGTGAATGAAGAGGATGATGATGATATAAATACTACTTAAGTTGGTTTTTTTTTAATTGTGTAGATAACTATTTAACTTGCAATCAAACTTTAACTTTGTATCTTGTTTTTTTTAAATTTAACTTAAATTCCACAACAAAACTTTTCAAATTTTTTTTAACTTGTGTTTTTTTTTTGTAACTTAATTTTCACACCAAATTTTTTATTGTTTTTAACCTATGTTTTTTTTTAATTTTTATTTTATAACTTAACTTTCACACCAAACCTTTTTTCAACCTTGCAAACCTTTTTATTAACTTGTGTTTTTTTTTAATGAATGTAAATTTTTTTCGCTGACTATGTTTTTCGCTGACTATGATTTTGCTGACGTTTTTTCGCTGACTTTGTTTTTTTATTGTTGTACATATTTATTTTCATCTTGTGTAAAACTTTTTCAAACTTTTCAAACAAAAACTTTTCTTAATTGGCATAAATAATTTTTTCAAACATTTTTCAAACTTAGAAACTTTTTTAACTTGCAAACGTTTTTTAAAACATTTGAACTTGTTTTAATTTTGCATCTTGTTTTTAAAACAAACTTTTTAAACTTGTAAAACGAAAACTTTTTTATTTGCTGTAATAAATTTCAACTTAATTTTTAACAAACATTTTTACTTGCAAACATTTTTCAAATTTGCAGACTTTTTAAAATTTGTGTAAATTTTTTTTTAACTTGTAAACATTTTTAAAAATTTGTAACTTAACTTTCAACCACTTCAACTTTTTCAAACTTGCACATTTTTTTAAACTTTCAACTATTTAAAATGAACTTTTTAAAACTTATACATATTTGATTTTTTAACTTTACAATCCAACTTTCAAACAATACTTTTTTTTTAAACTTGTACGTAATTTATTTGTTTAATTCACTTTTCCCAATAGGTAATTTTGTTCTACTTTAAAGTGAATATGTTTAGTGCCGGCTAAATAGTTTTACAACATAATGTCGAGGTCTAATCCATGGAAGGAAATAGGCAACTGTAGAATTAACTATTTAAATTTACTTTATGAAACATGCAAACTACATTTTCAAATTTCAATAGGCCAAAGGGGGGAACGATGTGTAATGGCCGACCCAGTCAGTTGGAGTGAGGTTGGAAGCCTTCTTCATTGGGCTTCCTGCTATTTTCAGTTGCCCAGGTTACACGCCAGTTAATTGCAAGGTGCACCTGGTTATTTCTCAATTTTCATACGGGGCTCTTTTGGACAAGGTCATCTGCCCCTTGGGTCATGTTACAGTTTGTGCACTTCAGTCATGTTTATGCTAAGAAACGTGCACACACTAACAAAGTCCCCCCTGACACAAGGGCTTTATCTGGCGTGAAAGACACTCAGTAGATTGGTAAGATATTCGTGCCTTTGGCCAGATTGTGGTTTAGTAAGTATATCCGCTACGTTGCATTTTGTTGGGACGTAACGGATGTCTACACTTCTATCTTCGATTCTTTCACGGACATGATGGTAAATAATGTCTATGTGTTTTGTCCGGCTCTTCTCTATGTTGCTCACGGCGTGCGCTCGGGCGCGCTGAGAGTCGGTGAGAAGCGGTATCGGCGACTTCTGGCTTATCGGGATTAAGCCGATTTCCAGTAACAGCTCCCGGGTCTATAGGCATTCTTGCACACCCTGGGAGATGGCCTTGTACTCACTTTCCATTGTGGAGAGTGAAACAGTTCTCTGCAGGTTTGATCTCCACAGAAACGGTGATTCACCATACGTGGCTACAATTCCCGTTGTGGAGCGTCTTGTCTTCAGGTCCGAGGCGTGGCTGGCATCGGTGAAGATCTGCAATCCCGTGTGGTCGGGTTGCAGTACCAGGCTTTTATCCTTATTCCCTTGAAAGTACCTCAGGATCCTTTTTCCTGCTTGCCAGTCCTCAGTAGTTGGCGCTGAGGTATGCTGAGCTAGACTGTTGACGGCAAAAGCTATGTCGGGTCATGTCCCGTTAGCAATATAGGATAGCGATCCTACTAATTCCCGTAGTGGAATTTTGTCAAGACAGTCTACTTCTTCTCTTGTTAGCTGGTCCTTTGATAGGGTTGGCATGGACACAGGCTTGCAATCTTGCATCCCAAACTTTGTCAATACCTTGTTGATGTACTGCGTCTGGTTAAGGACCATAGAGCCATCCTGCGCTCTAGTGAACTTTATGCCTAGCATGTAGCTAATTGGTCCAAGTGATCGAATTTCGAAACTCGACGTTAGGATTGCCTTCGCTAGTTGACGCATCTTGGGACTCGAGGAGATGGCTGCGATATCGTCGACATATACTATGAGTACAAGCAGATCTTTCCCCTCATGGATGTAGAAAACACATGCGTCAGTCCTACACCTCTTCATCCCTTGCTTCTGGACCTCTTGGGCGAAACGACTGTACCATCTACGCCCACTTTGTTTCAAGCCGTAAAGACTGCGAATCACTCGGCACACTTTGTCTTCTTGGCCCTCTTTGACGAAACCTTCAGGCTGGTCCATGTATGCAAGTTCCTCGATGCCTAGGTAACCATTTAAATATGCTGTAGTAATATCGTATTGGTCTACGTAGTAATCTTTCTCGACAGCTACTGCTATTAGTAGACGTATGGTTGCTAATCCGGCAACGGGCGCGTACGTCTCGGAATAGCTTTGTCCGTATTTCTGAGCGTACCCTTTGGCTTCCAGTCTGGCCTTGTATCTTTCTACCTCCCCGGTTACAGTTTTCTTTATTTTTAGCACCCACTTGCTTCCAATGGTATGTGCTCCGGGTGGTAGGTCAACTAGTTCCCATGTGCCTTTAGCTATTAGGGAGCCATATTCTTCGGTCATGGCCGCTTTCGATAAGTCCGCATCTGGGCCTGATAAAGCTTCTGAAACACTGCTTGGCTCTTCAGGTGTGGAATACAAGACTAGTACTTAGTCCCCTTCTTCATCATCTTCGAGATAATCTTTCGTTTGGGCTTCGGAAGTACAAACATTCAAGGCTCTCCGGTCCCCCTCCGACGAAGTATCAAACGAAAGTTCTGGGATGGTTATGCCTTCCTTCAAGGCTCTTGTTATTCGTTGGGTAGGATTTTCTTGGGTCGGATGTCCGTGTAGAGGCGTGACCCTTGGTACTTGTTGCCTAGTAGTGTCTTCTTGCGGTGTAAGAATTCTTGGTTCAGTTGCTGGTATGCGTGGTGATTGACCTTGCATCCCAGGAGTCCCTCTTGGTGACTGTAATATCTGGGGTGGATATCCTTGATTCACAGGAGTCCCTCTTGGTGAATGTGATGTCTGGGGTGGATGTCCTTGGTTCACTGGAGTCCCTCTTGATGCACTCGGTGGTCTGTTTCTGGGGGTTGCTGGGGTCAATGACCTTGTTGGTATGGGATCCAGATGTACTGTGTCATCGTGAAATTCTCTTATGTCAGCTTGTATTTCCGGATTGTAGCATAAATTATTAATTAACTCGTCCAGTTCAATACTACAAGGTTTTTCCGCTTTGCTAAGATACGACGAACCGAGAATATCCTCTTGAAAACGTACATTTCTACTGACTATCACCTTAGCACTTTCAATGTCATACAATCTGTATGATCTAGATTGTTGGTCGTAACCAAGCATAATACAGGGTAAGCCTCTTGCTCCTAATTTACTTCTTTTTAATGGAGGTTTTAGAGCAAAACATAAGCATCCTATGGCTTTAAAATATGTTACTGTTGGCTTTCTTTTAGTATTTTCCCATATTTGACGTGGTGTTGCTCTTGTATTTTTCACGTTCGTGCAATGGTTATGTATATAAACCGCTGTGTTGACCAACTCGCCCCAAAATTTTGTTGGTAACTTGGCTTGAGTAAGTGTAGCTCTAACTAGTGACATTATTGTGAGATTTTGCCTCTCCGCTAATCCATTGCTAGACGGTGCCCACGGTGGCGACACCTGGTGTTTAATGCCGTGTTGTATCAGAAATTCACGCATGGGGGCGTTGCAATACTCGCCGCCATTATCTGATTGTAGTACCTTAATTCGACACCCGGTGGCAGCCTCAGCCTTTAGTTTATATTCCTTAAATTTATCAAACAATTGGTCTTTTGTCTTTAAAAATGCCACCTGTACGAAGCGACTTCTACTGTCAATAAATGTTGCAAAATATCGACTGCCTACCATTGTTGGAACAGGGAGGGGCCCTACGATGTCGCTGTATACCACGCCTAGTAAGTCTGGTACGTGATCGGTAACAATGGTCTTGAAAGGCTTTGTTTTAATATTTCCCTGGATACAATCTGAACAGGCGTTTGTTTTAGGCTTTAGGACTGATTGAGTCGGAAAACCTCGGAGTGCTTTACTGTTTGCCATCTTTTTTAATGTTGATGTGGATACGTGCATGAACCTCCTGTGCCAAAGGTTAGTAGTTTTATTTAACACATTACAGTTTGGTGTGTTTATTTCTTTTTTATCAGCACTATTTTGAGAGTTTAAAAAAACGGGCACCTGACCCGATGCTTCACTTTTTGCAATTGCGCTGTAACTGCTTTTACGTGTGTCTGAGTTGCTTGTTAACATCTTATATTCATTTATGCGCTGCTGTACGCTATTTTCTACGACTGGAGTTTCACTGAACGCTTTTTGTGTTTTTGGTGCATTTTTACTTGCAACAGTCTTAGAAATCTGCTTTTTCTCCTGGAAAACGTCGTTATTTTCGTGCTCAGTTTGCTCGGCTATTTTTGCTGTTATTTGTGAATTTACGACTTTATTTTCACAGCTATTTTGTTTACATTCATTTCTCAGCTTCCTGTCATTTTGCACAAAAATATTTTTGGACACTAATTGGGCATTATTCACATTTTGATAGGTTGGTGTTCGTGCTTTGTGCACTATTTCAGGATTGTTGATTACGAATAAACCGAACATGTATTCTGCCGTTGCAATTACGTTGCCAGTGGATTTCTGAATTATTTGACACTGGTCATCATCGAAAACGATCCGTAGCCCTACTTTTATGGCTTGCCCTACAGAGAAAAGATTTACTTCAAAATCTGGTAGGAATAAAGCTTTTTGCATTGAGAGAGTACAGTTTTTTGCATTTATTGTGACCACTCCTTCTTTTTTGGTCATGGTTAGGTTAGATTTGGTCGCACATTTTACTTTTTCTGGTGCGATTTCATACATGGTGACCAGAAATCGTTGGCTATGCAGTGACGTGCACTTCCACTATCTATCACTAGGGCGTTTTTTAAGCTCCATCCTGCTTGATTTGCATAGGCTTTTAAGTTAACAAACTTCACATTTGTAAAACACGCAATATTTGCCTTACTGTTATCAGACCAATTTCCACGTCGATTTCGGCCCCGACAGCGCCATCCACCTCGTCCTCTGGTGTTACCTCTTGGTCTATTTGGTTCCTGTGATGCTGGGGGAGTGCCGCAACTTGTGTATTTATGGCCGCCGCCCCCGCAACGATAGCAGACCGGCCCTTGTCCTCTGGAATGTGATGCTTGACTTGGTCGTTGACTGGCATAGACAGACGGCTCTGGAAAAATGGTGTGTTAGAGAATGCAATGTCTTTGGATTCCTGCATTATAAGTAAGTGCTCTAAATCTTCACTTTTTAGCTTGTCTTTTTTTCTTAATGGAGCTAAGTAGCTAGTTATCAAGTTATCATACGTGCTGGGCAGTCCTAGGATAATATAACATGCTTTTTCTTCGTCTTCAATCGTTTTACCTGTATCTTCTATTGATTGAAATAGTGAGCCTATTTTACAAAGGTATTCGCCTACAGACATTTCTGAAGTTTTGTGAAAATCGTGCAATTTTCTTCTTAACGCCAAATACCTTAATATATTTGATGGTTCGTATCTGTTTCTTAGGTGTTCCCACATGTTATAAGCTTCTGTCAAGTCTTTTGGAATCCTAATTTTATTTAGGTCGACAGTTAATGTTATTATCCCTGCCGCACGTTCATTAGCTAACTCCCATTTCGCCAGCTCTTTTTCATCTGTTGGCTTATCCTTACCACTCATTACTAATGACCACATGCCTTGGCTTTTTAGGAGACCTTCCACTTTTGTTGACCAAGTTGAAAAATTCCTGCCATCTAATGGTGTTATCATTTGTAAGTTCGTCATTTTTGCTGACTCCGACTTTCCCAGTTGGTTGACTAGAAAGGGTAAGTACTGTTAGAGGCTACTTTGCATAATACGGTTCACTGTTTTGTAATAATTCCATTAACATTTTTCTTGCGAAATTATTTAATTTGTGTAGCCTTTGACAACTGCCTTTAAACGCCATTCTAACGGTTTGGCATGGACCCCTACTGACTTTTGGAAGATTTCACCAATACTTGCCTTATTGTCAGCCGCATGTTCCTTTTATATCTTGCCTTGTTTGCTTGTAACGCTTTTATGCTGTTGTTCTTGATGTTGCCACAACGATCTTAAACTTTTGATGGACCGCATACGAGGACAGCATACGATAGGGTTTGGGGGTTTCGAAAATGCGAATTTTAAGTTGGCATTCGAAAAAAAATTTTAAATTTCTAAAACCCTACGTTAATTTCTGCCTCCATCGTCTCGCTACCACTTGTCGAGGTCTAATCCATGGAAGGAAATAGGCAGATGTAGAATTAACTATTTAAATTTACTTAATGAAACATGCAAACTACATTTTCAAATTTCAATAGGCCAAAGGGGGGAACGATGTGTAATGGCCGACCCAGTCAGTTGGAGTGAGGTTAGAAGCCTTCTTCATTGGGCTTCCTGCTATTTTCAGTTGCCCAGGTTACACGCCAGTTAATTGCAAGGTGCACCTGGTTATTTCTCAATGTTCATACGGGGCTCTTTTGGACAAGGTTATCTGCCCCTTGGGTCATGTTACAGTTTGTGCACTTCAGTCCTGTTTATGCTAATAAACGTGCACACACAAACACATAATACTAACAACACTTATGTCCATTTAAAAAATATGAGAAATATCAACTGTTAAACTGTAGCTATGTTTTCCAGTTGTACCAGCAAGTACGACTATATTTAGCGTTTGTGTTTCTAAAGCTACTCAATAAATACTTTTTTTCTGGTTACGAACTTCATAGTGCAAATATGAGGTTTGTTTTATTCGACATGAGCGCAATTGACTTTATGAAAACCACTAATATATACAGATTTATTTGGCCCATACTTGTTCTCGTTTGCGATTTGATGAGACAAATAGGAACATGTAGAGCTTTCTCCGTTGACGCCATTTACCAACTACGCCATAGATTTTCGTTACGGGACTGCTCAAGACCCTTCTTGCTTCTTTGTAGCTGCTGTGACATCATATTCGACGGTTAGGACAAGTTGTGAAAAACACCAACCCGATATTTATCACCGATGAACAGTCTGATTGCTAGCTCTTCAAGAAATATCAGCTTATGCAATGTTCTGGTTAGCTCCCATTTGGTCCAAGCAAAAGGCTGGTTGAAAAATTAAGTTTAGTGTTTTAAAAATGCATATTTTGTAGCTTAGTTGGACAAACTTCAGTTGTTGGAATAACAAAAAGGAATAGTTCAGCTCAACATTAAAGAAAGTGGTTGATTACACTGATCCAGTTCATTTTATCGAAATCGTTGCCTTGCTACACCCCACCTGACAAAACACTGAACGACCTTCGTCATTTTTCGTCAACCTGAGATTGAGGTGAAGTAGTCCAGTCTGATTCATAAACATCTTCACAATGTTGTACTGTGTTTGGATGAGTCTTAATGGTAAATATTCCAATTTTCGTAAAAGTGATGGTAAATTTAGTTTGTACACCATCTCTTAGCTGTTTGGAATGAAAAATGTAAACTCTAAAAGAAATAAAAGTCAGACAAAAAAAATATCGACTGATACAGCTTCGTTGAATTTAGGTTGTTGGGGAAAACGAATTTGGAACTGTTTTGGGTCGAGTGAATAAAATTAATGACACCAATTACTAGCCTTACGATCATAAATCCATACCTAATAACTGTATTAAACTTGTGCTTATGTTCGCCAAACTGAAACGACCATATACAATTCTCTAACAAAATAATGATCCCCTCAACAGTAGAGTAAAATCGTTATATATTAAAAAGGACCGAATTTGTTTGTTTGTTTGTTTTGTACGGGACTCGCTCTCAAATTTTATTGCTTTGCTTCCCTGTAAAGCAAAGTTTGGCTTTATAAAATGTAAATATCTTTTGACGCACGTGCACGCCACCCCTGCTTTTGTCATGGCAGGCCATGTGTAGGATAAGTAATTTTCACATACCACAATCGACCCAAGCACAGGCATAAGTCTCTGCCCACTTTACGCACATTTTAAGCCCAACCACAAGTCCGTAAGACCTCTGTGAGCTATCTTTCGTGTTACTTGGAATTCTAGTTTTGTAGGAGACACAATCGTTAAAATTATTATTTGGCTTACGTGTTGGTTAACTAACAAAGAAAAAATAGCGTTCCTACTACTGACACATTAAAACACACTTGCATCTAAAGTGTTTTTTAAGATTAACTTTGAATTTTTTGTTAGTTCACGTTGCTAGCTAATATCTTTTTAGCGCTCACTCAGCCTTCTGCTATTGTAGAAGGTATGAAATAAATATTTTTCACTTGCCATAATTGATATGAGCACAACAATGTGTGTGCGCGTGTGTGTGTGTGTGTGTGTGTGTGTGTGTGTGTGTGCGCGCGCTCGTGCGTGTGAGGTTAGCCCTAAAGCCTAAACTAATAAACTTTGAACTTAAACTTGTATATGACCGAAAAAAATTGTTCTCTCCAAATATCAAAAACACGACCATATGTCTTCCGCAATTAAATATCTTGATGAGAGAAAGTGAAAGTTTGTAATCAACATTCGTAAAATATCTTACTGAAAAACTGAAACAGTATTGAATATCATCTTAACTTACAACAAATACTTTTGCTGCACCAATAGTATTGTGTAAAAAAAAAATCCCTGCGAATCAGTAGAATGCAATACTTGATGCAAAATTAAAAACCTTAAAAAATACCTTGGTATAAACCGACATTTTGTGAAAATAAATGTTAAAACAGAATGAGTGCAGAATAATATATTTTATTATCACTGAAGCTGGGATAAGGCAATGAGTAAAAATAAGCAAAAACTATTGGTAAGTGAATCACTGAGTGTAGTGCTCTCAATGCTACAGCCAAAAGATAATTGATTTTTAATATTTTTTTCTGTTAAACGGTGGTTGTTGGAGCTTTTTTACTGTGACATTTTATTCAGTGATGGTCACACCACCCCAATAAACGTACGTTTTTTTTTTATTAAAAAATCTGTAGTAGTTAGGTGTGGTTGCATACTTGTTGTTTGCTACAGTGGTCCGACTTAGATACCAAATACCAGTTTAATACCCACACTGCCTCTTTAAAATATTTCCGAGAGAGCGATCATTCAGACTTTTTTTTTATGCTAGATAAGTTTTCCGCTGTGACATTTCATAAAACCAAGCTTTAAATTCAGTAATAAAAAAGCACTTTAACAACAACAACGAACTTATTTATTAGCAAGAAATTGATGCTTAATTTTAGTTTAATATTTTAATGTTTTATTTTTCATTTTAAAGGCACTAGTCTTAATTATTAAACTTGTCATATGAAACCAATACGAAACCGAAACTGACATGGTTCGGAATTAATAAGTACAGTTATGTACTTCGATCTACCGGTTAGTTTACACTTTAATGTAGGAGTCGTCGTTGTATGAGCCTCAGATTAGTTAAACCCCCAGTACGTACGTGAATTTCAGCTTAGGTTAAATATTAGGCTACTGCTTACTATACGATCACCAGCCTAACTCACGTAAAAAAAAAAGCTATCCAAATGCTGCACTAGATGCGTATTCATGCGTACAAAACCTCACCAACGAGAAATATATACAGAAAGTGTTTTAAAACAAGGTTATTTTGTAACCAGTTATTACTATTGTCGTGAGAACGGAGTCCTAAAAAAAATGTGGAGAGCAACATCATACAATTCACATTATGTTGTCTCTGTACACGAGTTGACTTAGTCGAATCTATTACAACAGAACGATGAAAACAAAATTACCCCCAAGACTTTTCACAATAATCCATGCTGGAGGTGATCATAAACCATTTCGCTACTGGTGCCATCCACACAATTAAAACGAAAAAGTTCAAAGTGCAAGCTGCCTTCAATGGTCGTTGCTGTAGTTCATTTAGTTTTTCCCCATTAAAGTAAAAATGCATAGGTAACGTCAATAATTTAAACTTGTTTATCGTATTTCACTTCAGTGGTAACATTCTATTCTTATTAATAAAGTCTTAATGTTTCAATAAAATAATACACTGTGTTTACAGGTCGTGTCTGGCGTGTTCCGCCACTAAGATCGTAAATCTCTCAGCCGAGTTAGGGCTATCTACAGTACTGGCCGGATCTTGAATGAAAAATAGCATACGCCACTAGGTTGGGTAACATGGCCGCCGAAAACGCCAATTAAGCGATGATTGCCTCTTTCTGTCAACCGAGGGCGACACCGTCCGTACAAAATCCAACGTTCCTTCCCTTGCAACACTTTCTAGATACACGAACATGTCGCTTTTTTTTCCAAGCACAGAGAAATTGATTAACTGTGGCTGAGTGATATAACTTAAAAACTGTTTTAAAATACTTTAATACGTAATAAAAATATGTCACGCAAATCTACGTAAAATTAAAATTATATTTTGAAAACCGCCACTAGATGTCGCGACTGTCCGTACAAAAATTCACCGATGCGATTTGCCAATTCCCGAACAGACCCCAAGAAATGAGACAGTCGTGGCGTCTGTGATGTCCTAGGTGGGGACACACCTTAGCCCAGCGTGGGCACCAATGGTAATAAACACACGGACTACCAGAGTGCAGTTGATAAGACAGCGAACTTCCTGTTTACATCCCTTTAAATACAAGTGTAACAGGAAGTCATGTGATGCAACTTAATACAATATATAATTATGGAAAAGCATGACCTGGCTTCGGTGGTGATTGCTTAGTGGATGGTGACGTAATAATCGATGGAGATTGTGACCTTTCTGGCTTAGAATTTCCTTCAAGAGGGGCGCTGGTAGTAGCCAAAGGTGATTGGTTATTTACGTTAGCAGACTCATCCACTTCGTGTGTGTGGGGTAATTTCGCTGGAAATTTCCTGCCACCTGGTGACTTGCGATGTAAATTCTCAGGTGATTTTTCAAGCTGTTGGATTGGTGGAATTTTTCCCTCAGTAACAGAAATTGACTTTCTGGATTGGCCGAGAGAGCGACGCTCAGGAACTACGTGAGCGAAACTTGGCTTTTCACGTTGTTTGCCGCCAAAAGACATGCGTTTGAAATTTGAGTGATCTTGCTCATTATGCATGGAGAAATTACTGCTTTTCGCCGTCGAAACAAGTGCGTTTGGAGGCTGTTCTGGATAATCATTTTCCGCGGTATGTAACCTTAGCTGTTCGCGATGTTTGCGAATCGTATTACCATTAGTATCAACGATAGTATAGGACTGATTTTCACATTTTTGGTTAACCATACCGACTGACCATAGCCTGTCATTTGTCGTTGAAAAGTCATGATACCAAACCTTTTTACCTATTTGATACGTTTTCAACTCACGATGGTGGGTGTTCTGTACTTGTTTTAATTGTTTACGGCGTACGGCTGCAATAGGGTCAGGGAACAATAAATCCAGCCAAGACTTTAATTCTCGGTTAAAATATAATTTTCCGGGTGTTGCTTGCGTGGTAGCGGAGATAGTGATTCGTGCTGATAACAAGTAAGAATTTATACTCTCTTGAATAGTAGACCCCTGTCGCCGCGCGGCCTTGTAGACTCTCTTGAAATTACGGACGTATACCTCAGCCAAACCGTTGGTCCAAGGCGCAAAACTTGGGCCGGTCATGTGCCTAATTCCGTTGGATTTTAACCAATTTTGGAATTCTGCGGACAAAAATTGGGCAGCATTGTCCGTAACTAAGCTGTCCATTAAACCATATAAAGCTATATGATTGTTTAAAACGTCAATGACACGCGCGGACGTTGTTGACTTCATTTTATGCACAAAAGGAATTTTTGAATGTGCGTCTACAAGAATGAAAAACGTGTAATTGTCCATCGGCCCCAAAAAATCAGCGTGTAAGCGATTATTTGGTTTTAATGGATATTCCCACGTATGCTTAGGACCTGACGTTTGAGTATCTTTAAACTCTTGACAATTTTGGCATGATTTGACTTTATTTTCAATGCCAGAGTCAATCTTAGGCCACCAGACTTTTTGTCTAGCTAAACTTTTCAATTTAACTATGCCTAAGTGAGCACTGTGTAGATCTTTCAAGATTTGTCTCCGCACGGCTGTCGGCACCAGGACTCTATACCCCCAAAATAAGGTTTCGTTTTCGACAGAGATTTCAGCACGACGTGTGAAGTACGGTAACAGATCGGGAATTTCGCATTTGTCAGGCCAACCATGGTTCACATAACGATAAACTTTTGAAAGGATTTTATCACGTTTACTTTCAAGAACGAGTGTCTCGTTCAAAACTGGAAGATTAGAAATAGTTTCTAAAGCAAAAATATTGTACTGCTCTTCTGCTTTCTCGAATTCCTCGGTATTTGGGAGGGGAAGGCGCGATAAAGCGTCTGCCGTCAAATTAAGTTTACCGGGAATGTGTTCGAATTCGTAATCGTAAGCATTAAGCATCACTGCCCAACGCTGAACCCTGGCGGCTGCCATCTGCGGTATTCCTTTTTTAGGGCCAAAAATCCAAACTAAAGCCTTCTGATCAGACTGCAGTATGAATCGCTGACCATAAACGTATTCATGAAACCGTTTCACTCCCCAAGCCACGCTGAGTGCTTCCCGGTCGAAATGCGAGTAGCCTCTTTCCGCTTGAGTGAGTTTACGTGAAGCGAAAGCTATCGGCCGTGATTCACCGTTTTTCATGACATGCATCAGGCACGCGCCGACCCCGTAGGGTGAGCCGTCCCAAACGAGCTTGAGCTTTAATTTCGGATCGTAATGAACCAGAACTGTTGATTTAAGAAATAATTCTTTTACTTTACTCACGGCTCGGTCGCATTCTGCCCCCCAAACCCACTTCACACTTGGGCTTAACAAACGTGTTACTGGTGACAGAATATGAGCGAGATTCGGTAGATATTTTGAGTAATGGTTTACAAAACCCAGAAAGCTCCGTGGCTCTTGGGTTAGGAGCGTTTGTGACTGCTTCGATAACCTCAGGGAGTGTATGCAGGCCTTCTGCATTTATCATGTGGCCTAAATATTTTAATTCAGGCCGCGACAGTTTGCACTTCTCGATCTTAAGTTTGGCTCCTGCATCTTGTAAAGCATTTAACAGTTTATTTAACGATTCGTCATGCTCACCCCCCTTCTCGCTCACCAGGATGTCATCATAAAACGGGAGACATTTGGGGATTTTACTGGTGACTTGAGTCATTACCCTCTGGAAAATTCCAGGACTGGAAGCCAGGCCCAGGGGTACGCGAAGCCATCTAAACAAACCCAGGGGTGTATTGTTGTCAAAGCTTCTTGAGACTCTTTGTCGAGTTCAATTTGCAGAAATGCATCCTTAAGATCGATAAGGGAAAAAGTGTCACTGCCTGCTAATTCACTGAATAATTCTGCGGCTGTGGGAACTGGATAGTGGTCGACTTCGAGTTGAGGGTTCACGGTGGTTTTATAATCACCAATCACTCGGATTTGACCATCCGCTTTGTGAACTATGACGATCGGCGTAGATCACTGAGAAGATTCCACAGGCTCTAGAATTCCAAGGCCAACCAATCTACGAATTTCTTGGTTAACCTTTTCTTTGAGTGCTAACGGAACCAGTCTTACACGACTGTACACAGGCTTGGCATCAGGTTTTAAATGAATTTTGGCTTTAAAATTCTTAAACTTACCCATGCCTTCAGAAAATAGCTCCGGGAAACCCTTCACTATTTCGGAAGTGTCAACTGGCGTAATGCTAGTTTTAATTTTCTTAACACTTTTCTTAGGTTTCACTTTCGTTTGTAGGTCGTAAAAAGGATGGAAATTAACTCGAAAAATAGAAAGCCAATCCTTTCCCATTAATGCAGGTTTATATAATTTTGAAACTAAAGCATCCAAATGTTCGATTTGACCTTGAACTTCAACCTTCAGACTTACAGTGTAAATCGTGTTCTCAATTCCGTCAGTGTATGAGTGTATCGAGTACGGACTGAGTTTTAAAGGACAGTCCGCAAGATATTTTTGATGCCACTCAATAGGGATAATGGATGCATCTGCCCCGGAATCAAGTTCCATTTCTAGCTTGACACCATTTAGGCAGACTGGCATTTTCCATTTATGGATTTTCATAGAATTAACTACTACTATTATTTTGTTGGTTTGTAGGGGAATTGAAATCTGGTCCGCAGCCTGACTCAGTCCAAGAGTATTATTTTTCAGTACAAGATAGTCGTTGTCTGAATCGTTATCAGACCCGGAACCAGACTCCGAATTTTCGGCTTCAACATCCTGGTCTTCTTCACTTTCGCTATCGCGTTCGAGTTTGTTGACGCGTTTTTTGTAGCTATACTTTTGTTTTGTGTTCGGCCTAGCCTTAAAATATGTGCTAGAATTTGCTTTAGGGTGGTCGAGTGATTTTAAAGTTCTATCCGAATGACTAGCCTTTCGGCACACGGCTTTTAAATGGCCGACAGTATGGCAACGGCCACATGTATAGTCTCGATATTTACAACGTGTTTTCACGTGGCCATTTTTGCCGCAACAATAGCAAATGAAATCCTTAGTGGATTTAGGCCTACTTGATGTTTTGCCCGATTTTTTAGCTACGTAGTTAACAGCTTTAGAATGGCTTCTCAAAACGCTTTGGTCTGTTTCAGCAGATTCTAAGGATAAAGCTAAGGATGTTGTAGCCTTTAAATCCAGAGTCTGCTTCAATAACTCGTGTAGAATGACTTCTGATTGGATCCCCCCCCAATTAGGCGATCCCTGATCATTTCGCTGTTAATGTCTTTAATTTTTGCGAAGTCACAATACTTCGTCATTAGCTTTAAGGCAGCTAAATATTCCCCGATACTCTCATCTGGTTTTTGCGATCTTCTAAAGAATTTAACACGCTCAGATACCACTGAGGGCACTGGCTCAATGTCGTCTAAAACTTTTTTAACGAGCTCATCAAATGTTAATGAGTCGGGCAAATCAGGTGAGAGGATATTAAGAATTCTATCAAACATTTTCTGGCCCACAGATGCCATTAGAAAATTAACTTGCTTGGTTGCTGGTATTTCTTTAGCTAAAAAAAAAGTAACGAATTCGGCTGGAGTATTTCTCCTATGAAATACTCGCAATCGAATTCCGAAAATAAACCAGCGGTTTTAGACGAACCCATGTTGACGTCGTCTTCACTATCACTAGATTCAAAATTTAGATTTAAATTAGAACTAGCTTCATTAACGCTTGCGTTCACTACTGAATTATTTTCAGTTTCACTTTCACTGCCTTTAGCAGTTACAGGTGGTTTGCTACCGACACCTGTCTTTGGCATAAGCCTACAAAATTAAATTTAATTAAATTTAATTACAATCCTGTTTAACATGCAAGGATTAAACTGGAGCACTCAAGACTACCGGTCACTTATTTAGACACAGAAATAAATCAAGCTTGACTGTAGCCTACCTAGTTGTATAAATTAACTGCATACAAGTTAAATTTAAAGGGGCTAGGCTTTGAAAAAATGTTTTACGTTCACCATTTGCAACGTTTTACAAAACAACACTTCTGGCCTAAGCCTCAGCACAGACCAGATTTCACTAAGTTTGAGCATAAACCTACGGTGTTAAATTTTACACCGGCACACACTAGCCCGAATATGGGCAATGGCACAATCGAATTTACAAGGGTTAATTTAGCAGCGCATTTTTCGAACCTTCAGGTTTATAATACTGCCTGTGCGGACACGCCAGTGCGTCGCTCTAGAACACTGCCAAGGTAAAATTAACCTTAATAAATCCAATTGCCCACTTCGGTTCTAGTTGTTAAGGTACTAAATTTAACTGTTATCATTTCGTACCACACAGCACTACCACGTCAAAATAACACTGTTTGAAAAAGTTTAAACTCTGATAGGAATTCAGAGCACTAATTTTCATCGCCAAAATGAAAAAAATTTGCAACTTACCACAAATATGGAGCAAAGATGTGGTTGAAGACCTATCAGTTTAAGCTTAAGTTTTTAAAGATTACCAAAGGTACCGGACTCGTCGCCAACTGTGATGTCCTAGGCGGGGACACACCTTAGCCCAGCGTGGGCACCAATGGTAATAAACACACGGACTACCAGAGTGTAGGCTACAGCTGATAAGACAGCGAACTTCCTGTTTACTTCCCTTTAAATACAAGTGTAACAGGAAGTCATGTGATGCAACTTAATACAATATATAATTATGGAATAGCCTATTAGTAGTTAAAGGGGTATCTTGGTAGGGTTAACATATTGACATGAAATTGATGGCTGCCATTGTGGAGCACACAAGTGACGACTCCACAGCGTCCATTTTGTGTACCCCCTCTAATTCGTTGTAGATCGGGCCAGTTAGTTTAGTTGTCATGGCCGAGTAAAAACGGTATACGGAGAGCTTAATAGATGGCGTTGTTTGTTAAACGGCGCTGATTGAAAGTCTATATCTATGGTATAAAGTTCAACAACGTGAATTTCAATATTTGAGTCATCACACATGTTAATATCTTCTTTATTGGTTAGTTTATAATGTTGCGTCAATAATAAAACGCATTAATAATCAAACACAAACTCTAAATGCGTACCCCTTATCAACCGTGTAGCTGAAGATGACACCGCTAGTTTAAATCGGTCTATCTCTATGGTTGACAGTCCGTCATGACCGCAATATGCCGTCGCGTGTGCGTGCGCAGCCAGTTTTGAACTGGTACAATTTGAAAAATTATAGTAAAAAATATTACTAACTTAAGTTTGATATTTTGATCCGACTAATAACTGGCATTAATATCTATTATTGCCACATGTCCTGCACTTTACATTATTTTTTCAAATTAGTTAATAAAACCAGAAAAAAGCATGTCATAACCTCAACAATCATCGTGACGTTTTCCTTTAAATACTTTTGGGTGAATGCAACCCTTGCCTTATCAAGTTGAGTCAGTCAGGAGATAATGGATAGGCCAAACGGTTGAAACGCACCAAATGCGACAACTCCTATTTGTGTCTGCGTTTGGGTAGCCTACTGTGAATAAAAACAAACTATCTTGTAGCAGCTGGCTGCAGTCTGTGAAGGCTGATGTGAATCAAAAGTATCATTTCACAGAAAAACAACTTCCATTCAACCAAAAGAAGCCAAGAGACACTAGCTATAAAGTAACGAAGACAGGGAACACTAACTAACATTTTACAGTTACGGAATACTACTTCCGGCTCTGTCCGGTTCTTGGAAGTTGACCTCCGAGCCTCTTCCCTTATCAGGGAATAGCAGTCGTTATCTCTTGATCAGAAAAGGGCTCCCTCAACTAGGCCCTTTTTAGTTGTGCATTAGGAGGGGCTTCCTTAATTGGTACTTAACCTCATATACATGTGGATACATACATTTTAAGTGTGATATTTTTTATTGTGTTTGTCGGCTGCAAATCTTATGAAAAATTTCCACTAAGATCAAAAACTGTCTTTTAACTCAAAAGTTAAACATCCAACTTAACTAATGTGTTATAGCATTCACTAAGCTAGAATATTTATTCCTTTTTAAACATTTATTTATAATCTTTTGCCCCCAGAACGCTACCATTAGTCCGAACCAATTCGATAATCGGCAATCACCAGACACGAAATTTTGGTGTAAATAGTTTGCTTTAAATCTCAACAAAAACTCCGACCGTGACCATCCGATTGTTTCCAATAGCTTGTCCTTCTATTAAAACAATATATCGTGCAAAGATCTGTTCACAATGCCATCCCAAAGTCAGTCTGTGCAATAAACTCCGTTTCCCCCCTCCCCCTCCCACCTAGTTGTGGTGTATAACACTGCGGTTTACAGTTAAAGCTTGTAAAATTTAATAGTAGTGATTTATTCATTACCCAAGCCACACTACTAAGCTTTAACAAGAGCCATTTTACAAAGCATTCATGTAAATATTCAATTAATAGTCAATATCGGAATGTAAAGGCCCTTCCCAAAGTTCACTTGAGTAAGACTCAAATTGGCTTATCTTTTACATGTCCCTACTCCTTCAAACGGCTCTGCACCAAAAACCTTTGCTCTACCGACTTTTCCATTGTTCTCCTGGCCCTCCACCAATCAGACCCCCGCAGCTCTCCTCGGCGTCCACGCTTTTGCAACCAAAATCCGCTACTCCAGCATAAAAAGCCCCAGTTGCCCTCCCTCTATAGCTCAGTCAGGACAGCTCAGTCAGCACAGCTCACAGATCTCACAAGCTAGAAGGGTCACGCCGGTCGGGAGTGGAGATGTCACGTCCGTGGTTGCCATGCCGGGCAAAATGGTAGTGGTTCGTATATAACTAATTTTAGCTTAAAAGTTTATCTTTAGGACCCCTCAATCCTAAATTTATAGTTTAAACTTAAACTAACCTCTAGCTTGTAGTTGTGGTTGGTAAGCTATCGGCATTTCTGGCCCCCCACCTTCCATAATGTGAGAGTAGGCATCTCTTTCTAAAAAGCCAAATTCATTCTTTGTTCATTTTTACAAACTTAAATGTAAACATAGGGACGGTTTGTTCTTCGTGGATTCGGGGAAAAATAACTGTTGGACGACATGAAAAATAGTTGTCACATATAGTTGCAACTTAGCGGACGCGGTTCAGCTTGCTGGGTATTCCTGGATTGGAACCCAAGAAAAAAATATATATTTTTCCAATCGAAATTAAGTGTATTTAAGCATCAACATCGTCGTTCTTGTCCAAGTGAATTTTAAATTGTAAATTTAAGCATTGTTAAACTTTCAAACTTTGTTAAAAGCTATTCTAGTAAATCCCAAATGTAAAGTGTTGTATATTTAATTTGTCTACTGCAATTACTACAACCAGGAGTTTTAAACTTCAATATGTTTACTAGTGGATTACTTGTTTTTGAGTGTAAACTAACATGCAGCCCATTTTAGCTTTATACTCCGGTTAACAGTTAAATATTTTCCACCGTTGGTGGCAGTGATAATTACCGGTAGCATTAAGGTTAGGCCTATAGTTAGGACACCGACGCTTCATTCCCCATGCCGGGACTGTAGCCCATGCTGTGCTTATTAACGTGAAAAGTCGTAATAACCACCAAAACTTGATGCTATGAAGTACTCGTCAACCAATGATGTTGGGGGCATTACAAGCACCTCAGCAGTCGTAGCGTCCACCGTTACATGCCGTACCACCAAGGTTAGACCTACCAGGGACACAGTGGTCCCCGATGGCATCGCCAAACGTGAGGGACGAGTGAGGGAAAACGCCGTACCACTGTCAATGTTTAAAAAAAATTTTTTAAATAAATAAAATAAAATAAATGCATTGCAGTTTAAAGCCAGGCCTAAACCAATTGTCAATCATAATCAAAATAACATTAAAATAAAAAAGTTCATCATACTAAAAAAGCCATCGTCACCAGGAGAGACATGATCATGAACAAGCGAGCATTATTGGGCATACACCAGTCCAACAATCACCACCCAACTAGCAGGCGGCAACATAATTCGGTCTTTTCAAAAATTTGGCAAAGTTAAACGTCAAGATGTTGTCTGAAGCTACTGATTGAACGATCCGCTCAGATAAAGCATTCCACAAGGGTACAAAAGGTACAAAATAAAATTTTAAAGATTCTTTTCAGAAAACATAACTACTACAAATCTACACTAAAGAATTATACAAGGAACACAGAATTTTAAATGTAACTAAATTGAGGAACTATATTATTATACATAAAAATTACTTTTGCAACGATTTAAAAATTAAAGATGAATTTAAAATGGGTTTCCTTCGCGATAAAACATTAAGGTTCCATATTCCACTAATTAAAAATAATTATGGCTCAAAAACTAAAGATCTTTATATTCCAACAATTTTCAATTTAATTCCATCAAAATTACTAGATTTAACTCAGTACACTTCAATCAAACACAAAATAAAAGAATGGCTAATTAACAACTAAGGTATAGTTTTATTTTTTAATTATTGTGTTGTTTTTTTTTCCTGTGTCTGTGATTATTATTATTTTTATATTTTTTACCATACTGTGTGATTTAATTTTGTTGTATAGATTTTTCTTTATCTTGATTGTGGAATTGTCTAAATGTGTAGCCAAACAAGGACTTTTATAGACCTTCGGCAATACTCTTTGAATAAAGGTTATTATTATTATTATTATTACACTGGGACCACCCTAACAGAAAAAAAGTACTTCCGGCAATTAAGTCTGGCTGAGGGAAGAAGTAATTTGTAACTATAGTTAGTCTGGGTTCAGACGCTGTTTTTGCACGACAGGGAAG
>JAHWFP010070607.1:0-20843 GCA_023313725.1 Lithobius niger
ATCGTATAATGGATAATCGTATAATGGATAAATGTCGAACTGGATAAACGTCTAACTGCGGCTTCTGATGATATATGTATAGCTGCAGCAAGCGCGGTAGCGCGAACGAGGCAGGTACATTAGACGATTTTCCATTATACGAATTTCCAGTTAGACGATTTT
Organism: Lithobius niger; assembly: GCA_023313725.1. NCBI lineage: Eukaryota > Metazoa > Arthropoda > Chilopoda > Lithobiomorpha > Lithobiidae > Lithobius > Lithobius niger. Next base: position 163 of record JAHWFP010070607.1, read on the forward strand.
CCTTTATACGATCATGATACGATCATGTAAAATTGTAACATTCGCAGTGAAATTTATTTGAATTAAAAAATAATATATTTGTAACAGGGATCAAGTTGCAAAATTAGTAGTGGGGGGGGGGGGGCGATGAGTGCTAGAGTTACGTGAGGAGAAAACTGTGGACGAATAAAACCTTACTGAATTAGCGTAATGCACAAAAACGCAAAAGCGTACAGTTTTTAAATAAGGAGAACAAGAAAACCCATCTGCAGTGTGGTTCCGGTGTTCGACTCTGACTAAGCTTAATATATCATGCAGCGCAATGTACGTAGATAAACTTAAAGAAAAAATCTTTTTGAGTTAAACTTACTTACTTTGCCATGGGGAAGGAGGAGTGGGAAATACAAAGAGCAAAGTAAGGAGAATGAAACCAATGAAAAAACGGCAGACAGAACAACATGCGCCAGTTGGCTCGTTAAAGGGGGACTGCCACCAAATGACAAGCTACTTCATCTATGGCCACTTGCAGCTTATCCAGTTCTGTCTATCCCTTACTTTCAACAGGCGAAGGAACCCACAAATAAACTTCTTTTTTACACAACAAACAAATTACGTGCCTCCTTAATTATTGAGCGTAAAGTTGGTGCACCCACGTGCGCCAGAAGCAAGGGTAAGGTTAAGCCTAACGACATCGCGGGCGCGCTCTTCTATATATCGACCGTTTTGAAACGCAGATTTTGAACCGCTAAACGGGCGCCATCGAGTGACAGTGATATCGTTAATCTTGACCTCTTGCTCCCTGGTGCACGTGGAAGCACCAACTTTACATTCAATAATTAAGGAGGCACGTGGCTAGTGTGTGTAAAAAGAAATTTCTTTGCGCATTCCTTCGCTTGTTGAAATCAAGTGCTACATAGAACTAAATAATGGTAGATAGGGGGCTAGATGCTGCAACCTGTCGTTCGGTGACTAGGCACATTTAATAAGGTTAACCTAGGCAGCCTTTCCCTGGTTGAATCATATCACTACTTTCAAAAGCCGACACTTTTTGGAAACTTGGCGAATTCTCTTACAACAGTTTTGGTTTTGGGTTGATAAAGAGTTTGCAGGTTTGCAGGTCCAAAATTGTTGCGCCACGTAGGTGGCATGCACTACAGTAGTGTTGGCAGCGGGTTTATGAGCAGTCTTGAATGAGGCGCAATAACCCTCAGAATGTCCGTAGTGCGCGTTGTGACTTTTTTTTTCCTACTCCTGCTTGGTGGCATGCTTTAAGGGCTCCCGCGCACTGAGCGACCAGGTCGCGCGGCCTGTGGTCGTCGCGGCCAAAAAAAACACGGCGACTTGCCGCGCGGCCACGTCCGTTTTTCATTGATAATTCTCGACCACGTGGTGAAAAATGAACACGGCGCAAGTATGGTCGCCCTGTGGCCGCCTGCACGCCGCCCGGGATCCCAATGGCAGCTGTAACTGTCTAGCCGCGGCGGCCAAGTGCGCGTTGCTACATTTACCATAAGCATTCTCGTTGGCCGCAGCGACCTGGCCGCTGTGTGCGTTGGGGGCCGTAAGAGTCGTTTGTTGGTGCCAAAGGCCTACTGTTTATAAGCTTACATTTTTATTCTTATTTTATTTTATTCAAACAAGTCAAATACAAATCTAGTTATCTCTCATGTAATCGTAAACAAAAAAAGCTCTTGTGCATTAATGTAAAATAGATTATTCTTGCCGCCCCCCCTCCCATCCCCCCAAAAATATACTTTGATGAACTGGTTTTTGTGTAATAAAACAAAAAAGTCATCAAAACGTCTATTTGGAGGGGGAATGGGGGGCGACAAGATGAATGTAGGTTAATTATTTGGAATAGCTACGTTTCACGCTATAGATTTAATTCACCTACCTATTGATTCCTTTCGTCGTTACAGTTCATAAAATCGTAACGAAAACGTGTCCAAACGCTTATTTTAAAAAGAATTATTCAAAACACGTTAAAAGGCCACTCACAGAGCTAGTGAAAGAGACCGCCATACTACACGATGAAACCGCACCACGAAAACCTGATTTCGACCAGAACAATAAAAAACGGAAATTATCTCGTTCCTAGGCAAACGGTGTATATCGATATTGCGGCCGAAATCGCAGTCCGCAGGGAGGTCACTATTATACTGTATACACCAAAAATATGGTGTAATCAGAAAATGTACGGCGCAAGCATTTGTGAAACAAGGAAGTGAAATAATTTGTTCCTTGTTCACAAATGCTTGCGTTATACTATTTCTGATTGCACAAATTCTCGAATCTCGATGTATCATATATATAAGATCGCTAAATCGACTAACGGTACAACTTCCGGTCCACTGACAGAAATTTCAGAAAAGCAGTAATAAAAATAGTCAGACCGTGAAAGTAATGCTACGTTAAAGGTTAGTGTATTGGTTGAATTTAGGTATTCGGTTAACACTTTAACAGCAGTTAAAGTATATGTAAGATCGTTAAATCAGTTAGGTACGTGACACCAACTTCCGTACAATCGGTGCAACTTCCGGTCCGTCTTCCGGTTCACTCACAACCCAAAAAGCCAGTAATAAAAATAATCACGTTACCGTGAAAGTAGTTAATACGTCAAAAATTCGTTCAGGCTCATACGGTTGTTGTGTTGGTTGAATTTAGGCGTTTGGTTAACACTAACAGCAGTCGAGGTTTCAGTCAGTTCCGGCAAGGCTCTCATGGCTATAGACAGACCGTGCCATCTATTGCGAACATCAAACACCATGAATCAAGAAAGCAAGGACACTTGAGGTAGCTGCGTACTTCGCTCCACTCCAGCCCCGTCAGCTTGCTTCTGTTTAGTGACCGACACGCTAGGAGTCGTCCAGTACCGTACGGATTGAGAACCCAAAGGAATTTGTATCTGGACTACGTGAATACGTGAAAAGTCCTCAATATGTGCCAGATCTTCCAATTTGATCGATGAAAGCATAAATCTTGTTTAGATACCAATCCTCTTTGGCTTTCATGCCGTACGGTACGGGACGACTCCTGGCGAGTCTGTCACTAAGCTGGCCTTGCAAGAAAGGCAGGGCAGGACAGCAGCGCGTATGATGATAACGTGGAAGCTTGGACGAATGATTGGGAATGATCACTTCCAAGGTGGAAGAATATAATGGAGGTGTTCATTACATAGAGGGAATCATTAGCAGTGGAGATGGGCCGGGGGAGGGGGTTCCGTTGATACAGAGATCAGGCAAAACAATAACAATAACAGAAGCAATAACAAACGCAGGGTGGGATATTTCAGTGCCGAAAAATAGGGATGAACGAATGGCGGGGAGGAGATTTTAGAAGTTTTAATAAAATAAAAAATAAGGGTGAGCATCAGGATGGCTGAGCGTTAGGATGGGGTTCATTTTCGAACTGAGTATGGAAGTAAAATTAGTTGGGGGTAGAGATGAGTGGCAGTAGTGGCGCAATAAAATCTGTGTTCGAAATTTTGATGACCCTATTCTTTTCACACAATATAAAGAACGCCTATTTTGTCCCCAAAAGGTTTTCAGCAGTTCCCCAACGAAAAGATGTGCTTTCCTATAGGATGAGTCCAGCCGCCGCTCCCCCCCGCCACCCCTTCCCTTCCTCCTGCGCTTTGGCGCCATGCCTAGGTGAGAATGGAGGGAATTTTTGAAAATTCAGTTAAAAAAAATTGTAAGGATATGCTACGGGGGGGGGGGGAAGGTTGGAAAATTTCAGTGCAAAAAAACTGACACGGACAAAAGTGACAAGGATTTTTTTTTATTTCAACAAGAAATAAAAAAAAAACTAGGGATGACGACTGTGGCTGGAGGGTGGGGAATTTTCAAAGTTTTAGTTCAAAATACACAAAAACGTAAGGAAGAGTGACAGGGATTGGATAGGGCACATATCTGAGGAGGGGGGGGGGGGGAAAAACTTTCTGAAGATACATTACAAAAAAGAGTGGAGTGATCAGTGGTGCGGAAGAGGGAGGGCAGAAGTAGGAATGGATGGTAGCTGCCCTGAGGTGATTTGGGGAAGGGGAAGTTGCCCTGTTCCATCTCCAGAGATAAATCCCTCTTCCCCCAATATATCACCTCCCCATCTCTGGCCACTCTCTATTTTTTCATCCATTTTGTTATAAATCTTGACAATTTTTCTTCAAAGGGAGGCCCAAATATTTACTTCACCCCATCCAATACCTCAGCCGCTCATTCCTCAGCTGTTCCTCCCTAATTTTTTCGTGACTGTGAATTACTCCTTCAGTGTAGTGTTATGTTTGCTGAAACCATTTTAACATCGTCAGTTTGGCCCAGGCTTTTCTTTTCATATGGTTGATATTCGACAATCACTTCGACAACCATGCACAATCATTTCAACAATCATTTCTATGATCTGTGCCTAAACATGCCGTTAAAAATGTAAACAAAACTTCGGTGGTGCCTATTTTCGACCAGCTGTTGCGAGCAGAACGATGACACGGACGATGGGGGTAAAAAACAATGGGGGAAGCTTTTCAGGACAGCATGTTTCTCGAGAGTGTATTGAGCCTTAATTATTTCCACCAGCATGAACATGGCTGGTAGAATAAAAAGAGATGAGCATTACAAACCAGGGATCATTAGCCGTCGGTGGGAGGGGGGGGGGGAGGGATTGGTATTCGAGTCACAATAAGCGCTGATATTTCGGCCAACATGAACTTTGAATGATAGAAGTGATCATCAGAAAGAGAGTATCATTTAGCAATGGGGGAGGGGGATCTGAGTCACAGGATGCGCTGCCTGAGTGAGTGAGCGAAGCGAACGAAAATCAGCGTTTGTTAGCCGGTATGCGCAACAATTTGAAGAAACCTATTTCGGTCGAACGTGGGTGCACACATCAGCTACCCTACCTAACCAGTGTTGCAAATCGTGCATTCAACACCACCCGTGCGTAGCACGGGCTTCAGCTAGTATGTATATAATAGTGCTCGCGAAAGCGCCTCCCTTCGGACGGTGTTTCATACTGTAACGAAATATTACTTACCACGTTTATTGGTGAAGGCTTCGTCTGTTTCAGCCATTTCACCGCAAATGAAGGTAATGTCCGTTTACTAATATTCTGGTCGAAATCAGGTTTTCTTGTTGCGCTTGTCATCGCGGCGTAGCATGGCGGCGTTAGCGTTTTAGCGTGTTTTTAATAATTCTTTTTTTAAAAATAAATAAGCGTTTGCGCAAGTTTTCGTTATGATTTTTTGAACCGGAACGATGAAAGGAATCGATTGGCAAGTGAATTAAGCCGGTACGTGAAAAGTAGCTATTCCAAATAATTACCGTATGTGGCCCCTAGGTTGCAAAATCCTACATAAGCCACTTACAACAAAGCTACATTTCTGGATCTGTTTCTCTTCGTAGTCTAGCTAGAAAAGTTCTGGAATTTCACGAGGCAGTTTTTTCCAGGTCTTGAAAAGTATGGAATTCCGACGTATAGTCTATATTCGGGATAGAAAAGCCTGGAGTTCACGGACAGCGAAATTTTCAGCGAGTTGTGATAAAAATGTTTCTTTTTTCGGTAAAATTACCGTTTATGTAAAACCACGCACTAATCATTTTCATTGGCTGCAGCAACCTGGCCGCGCGGCCAAGTCGCTCAGTGGGCGGACGGCCTTATCAATGAAAAACGGACGTGGCCACGCGGCACGTCTCTGTGTTTTTTGGCCACCACGACCACTGACCGCGCGACCTGGCCGCTCAGTGCGCGGGCGCCTTTATTTTCAGCGCCAATTTTCTCTCTCGTAACCGACTATATTTGCTCCTGTTCCAGGATTGCGATTGCTTTGGTTCCAGCAAGGACAAATTACAGTTTTTAAATAAATTTGATTTTATCTGCCATCTTTTATACTGCATATTCTTCCAAAGTAGCAAATTTTCGATAGTTTTTACTGTCTTCAGTAGGCATGATCTACGAGACACGCGCACAAACTCATGCCTGATGAAGCGAGTTAGTAAAAACTATCGAAAATTTGCTAGTTTGGAAGAAACTGGAACGATTTTGGTGGTGCGTAATTTTTGGTGGTGAACCCTATGATATAAGATAGAGTAACAGCCAGTTTCGTGCACAAATAAAGCCACACTAAGTTTCGGGAGAACAACCTCCCGTCGTCAGGTAAAATTAAACACTAAAACATTTTTAAAAAATCATGGCAGTATCTGCCGAGTCACCAAATCTATAAAAACAAACCATTCAGGCATGGTTTGACTCTACTTCCGGGCGCCCATCTAGTAACATGGTGTATCATTTGGTATGTTATATATTTTTAAAATTTTAAAGTGTTGGGCCTTGACCATGCCTGAATGGTTTGTTTTTATAGACTTGGTGACTCGGCAAATTACTGCCATGATTTTTTTTTAAATGTTTTAGTGTTTATTTTTACCTGAAGACGGTAGGTTGTCCTCTCGAAACGTAGTGTAGTTTTATTTGTGCACGATACTGGCTGTTACTCTATCTTATCTGCAAAAAGTGCTGAAACTTCTCAATCCTATGATAGGCAAGTAAAAAAACCAATAATAAAAAAAAAAAAACCGTAGCGTCAGTCGAGGTTTCGACTGGAACATCAGTATTTAGTATTTTATATTGCGATGCAGGCAAACTGGAATTACCCGGATTGGAAAATAACATGCAAAATCGAAAATACCAAGCCTGGAAAAATACAATGCAAACATTTAGTAAACAATAAGTTACTACGCAATTGGTTAACAAAGCAAACCGTTCAGAGTTAAAGACTGGCCTTGTGAGAGAAGAGATACACTAATCGTTCAATCTTGGTAAAGCACCCGTTCCAACACGGGGTAAGTGCTTGGTTCGAGCTCCAATCGGAGCAGTTGCCTTTTCAGGTTTTTTTTCTTTTCAGATTTGCTTACGTACTATTCTCATAAGGCAATACTTAATTAGCAGTTTTTTAATTTCTTGATAATTTGTGAGCGTTTCATTCATGTAGGATTTACATCTTGTTTAAGAGTCGATAGTTTGCAGGACCTGGGTATACGTTAACGAATATGGGGCGAAGGGACAAGCGTATTTTTACGGCCTGCTCCCCTCCCCCTCCGGCCCCCCCCCCCCCAAAAAAAAAATGTAAGCCTTTTTTTCCTATAGGTGTTCACAGCCTTATTTCGTACTTTACAACCTTTATTTGCTATAGGTATTGTAATTACGTTTTCCTAGAAAACAAGAATTTGGCCCCGTGTTGGACAATTTTGAGAGGCTATGCCCCCCCCCCCCTCCTTGACAGGTTTGGCATAACGTTCAGCAGCCTACATAAAGGCATGCCGTATTGGGTCGCAGTAACATTTTATTGGGAGGTGAATTGTGCTTTTTTGTGTGTGGTGGTGGGGAGGGGTGGGGGGTTTACACGAATTAAAGGAGAAGCGGTACAAGAAAATTAGTTGTTTTTGTTTTTGTTTTTTGAAGTTACAAATTTTGAGAGTATTAAAAATTACATGTCTAGGATGGTAATTTCCTAACACTGACTTGTACGGTCGAACTAGAATACCTGTTCAAATCTGACATAGCCTACGGCGTAGCCTACGACGAATAAATCTACAAAACTATTGAACTGTCATTGATGTAATTCCGAGCAAAAAAATTAATTTAATTTGCACATTTTAATTGCACTATTTACACCTTTTATTTCAAGTCATATCTAGGATCACACCGGTCGATCAAGACTATACGGCAAAAAAACTTTTGGGTTTTATTACTTCGACCGTTGAAATCGGTATGTCCTTCTCCAGGAAACTGCACCAAATGGTTTTTCAATAAATATAACACAACAGAAATTAAAGGGACCACGGCCTGCAGTAATGGCGTTTACGTTGTTTGTCTTATTTTTTATTGACAAAACATTTTCTGCCATTTTGTGGAAAAATGCCATAAGGGTTTGAATGGCCGAAGTATTATTAGCCCTAGGAAGAACGTACAATCGACCCTAATCGATCAATCAGTTTCAGCCGAAACCGAAACCACTACCGAAACCGGTACCAAAACCTAACCTGAAAAGTATCAATTTTAATAATTTAACAAAAAAACAGGAATAAAATCATAAAATCATGAATGTGTGGCCTCCCACCAGCCCCTCCCCTTACCCCCCCCCCCCAACAAAAATAATGTTTTAAAATTAAAAAAGAACTTGTCTGTCTTGCTACAAGACTTAAGGACTTTCGTTTGTATTTTTTTTTTGTCACCACTTATTTTTATTTTAAAAATAGTCTTTTTTTTTTTTTCGTGTCAGTACAGGGCAAGGAAAAGGGCTTTTCATTCAGTAAGTAAGAGCTTTGCTTGAAAACATAAATAAAGACAAATGCAAGCATAAATGCCCTCCAGTGCAACGAAGCCATTTAAATATTTTGAATTTGGATTAAAAAATAAATTGTATTTATTATTGATGGGCATGGCAGATGCAAACAGGATCTGCGTTGGTACCCCTGGATGTCAACACCACTAAACTACAGCCTAGTAGTCCTAACGGAAATTGGATATTTTTAATGAAATGTGAAAAAAAAAAAAGTTCAGTCCTGTACTACACCTTCCTTCAACTAAAAAAAAAAAAAAATCGGACAAAAATGTTTAGTATTGGTCTGGAAAACCGGGAAAAATCAGGGAATTTCATTATGAAGTTTTGAACCGCATACTGCGAGTGCATAATCTGGTTTTAATTGATAAAGTGGTTATTGCGTGATGCCGATCAATGATCGCATTCAAGTGTATTAATAAACGGAGCTCCGCTCGCCTTCGGGCCTCTAGGAGTGTTTTGACCGGGTGTCCATGATATAGATAGTACTTGCCTGCTCTAGGTGTAACACCTTCCGTAATCTCCGCCAGTGACGGATCATTGGTGACCCTATTACCTAGCTTAAGCCCAATCCCCCCCTACTCCCCCCCCCCCCCAATTAGCTTTGCAATCTAACGCACTTGGGGCGTCCGAAATTCCTCTAACAACTGCAAATTCGATGGACGGTTCGTTTCATTTAACCCCTCTCTGAAACCTGGAAAGAGTTGTGCTTTGGTTTGGCTATACCATCCCCAACCTTGGGATTTCTGTCACTCGTCCTCCTAACGTCTACGCCCCTACTTCCGGTGCACTTCCGCTTGACTTCCTTGCCTCCATCTCCATCCCTGGTGGCAAATCTCGTCGTACAGCCTCCTGGCGACTAATTGTTACCATCGGTGTCACGTTTTGTTGTGGGAAGTTGTGTGTGTTATGCCCTATGTCGTGGACTTGACGTACCAATTGCGTCTGTAACGTCCTGCTCATGGCGTGGCGTAGTGGGCCCTCCATAACACTTGTTAAAACATCCCTGGTTAGCACCACACAGGAACGAAGCTGCGGTCCATCTCCGTCTGAAGATGCAGCTTGTACATCCGAGGACCATCAGCCGTTTGAGATGCAAACATAGGTGATGCCTGCTGGTGTTGCAATTTGAGAAACGATGTCAGGTTGCAGGCTGAGTGTTCCGACATGTTGGAAATTAGATCTGAAACCTCCCAGTGACGACTGCGAAAAATGAGTTCCAACTGTCTCATAAAATCGGCTTTAGCCTCTGCGTCCTTCGGGCAAGACGACAACTAGGTCTTGAACGGTCCTAACTTCCGCTGTCTGTTGCCAAAGTTGTTATAGAAACAGTGATTCGCATTCTGGCCTGGTCCAGTGGTGTATGTGAATATCCACACGGCCGATAGCCCAGAGGTCCTCCACAGTACCATCCTCTTCTCAAAACTTGATAAAAAGGTCCGAATTCGCCCCTGACGTGAGCAACCACGCGAAGAGTATCGTCCCATTTTTTCCAGCACCATTTGCATCATCCAGTGCTGGCGGCGTGTCCTCGGCAACGTCCTCAAAATGCTAGCTGCAAATGGCGGACGTGCCTTGGTCGTGTCTCCATACTGCGAACAAAACAAAACATGCCAAAAATTGCAGGCCCCGCCAGGCGAGGCAAAGATTCCACTGTGGCCCCAGAGTGACAGTCAGGTCCTCCTGGCACGAAATGGGATCCATTTGAAAATGAACGTTGTAGAAATCCACCCATCAGCAAGGTCGAAATGTGACACGGATGATCCTCGAATGTCCTGGTGGCTGTGATTAACACCTAGGTTCGGAATCCCAAAATCGGCCCCTTAGTGCAGCCGTTGTCATACAGATTTTCTTTTCACAGTGACTGAGACGACAAGTACGGAATGTAACAGCGATAATGTTGACCTAAAATGAATCGACTCCGAATCTGATGGATCCGTATACAAAATTTCTTGAGAGGTCCAGCATTCAGATATCACGGACGGGATCCCAGGTGTGGCATGGTTGCGGTCAAGAGTAACTGATAGTGCGACTAGAAGTTGGGATTTGGAATTACGGTCAATGGCGCCGCACTTCTGGTATTTGTAAAGAATGGAAATAAAACGAACCTTCTGGCTGGAACTCGGTTGACATCTGGAGTTTATTTTGATATTGCATTTTTGGAAAGGAAGTCAAAAGGCCTGCCACGACTTACAGCATTTTTGTTGGTTGAAGTTCACGAATGTTTGCCTAAAAACCTTTTGTTGGCTTTCCTTCAGTTTAGTCCTACATTTAAAGGCCCGGCCTGCATACGGCCAGACGAGCAGACCCCAAGTCGGTACGTGTTGGTCGAGCAAAAGTATAGAAGAGAGAGAAAAGCCAAAAGAAAGCCTAGCACGAGAATTTAGGTTCACGCATGCGTGGGAAGCCTTGCACACAATTTTCTATACAATCCTTTACATTGCATAACAAATTCTTATATAATGAAAAGAGGTCACAATATTCCACTGGTCGCCCCGAAGGGCCCAGTGCAGCGGGAAGTGCCAGTACTAAACGAACCTGAGGAACCTGAGGGCACAACATCAGACGCAAGACAAACCTCAGGGGTCAAATTGATAGATGGCAGGATGATGGAGATGAAAATTTTTGGGTCTATGTCCCAACGACCAAAGGCCCATCGTGTGACGGCGCCAGGAGATAAGCTCTGCCCAAGGCCAACAGGCAAATAGAGGAATGGCACGTTTCGACACACTACTGAGATGAACCTAGAGTCGTAGTTTAGTTCCCAGTTCACTCTCTTCGTGACCGTCCCTTTGCATGAAAAGCAGCGAATCAGACTGGGTCAACCCTTTACGCCGTTTTGGACCAACGAGTCACGGCTTCTTGAAGTGGTCGGTATTACTTCGTTTGTATGATTTAGGTTTGATCGTCTTACATAAGGTCTCACCTGGTGTGTGCGGGACTTTTGTCATACTTTTGTTGCAGACGACAAAAGGAGCTGACTCAAGCAGCTACTTTCCGATTGTGCAATACAGCCGCTTCTGGGTCTCCTACTCTGCAGCGAAGGGGTTGTTTCCTGTGATGGGTTATCTCGTAGGGCCAGGCCGTCACAACCGTGTAGGGAAAAATTATTTCTCCACTTTACGTAGTATTACCTTAGTACCTATCAAAAGATTACTTAGTGACTATTCGCTAATGCAAATTGCAGGCCAGAATACTGAAATAGATGGTCCTCACCAAACTTATATAGGCCTAATCAGACAAATATAGGCATAATCATGCAAGGAAATAGATTAACTGCATGTGGCTAATGTTGTGACAGTGAAAAGTTTTAAGTGGAGGCATGGGGAGGAGGGAGAGAAGAAGATTCCTGGTTGCAGTTGTAAAGAGCATATTCTCTCTTAACGAAAAGTAGAGTGAAACAGTATTCAACTGTCATCTGCACTGTGGATGCTGGACTTTTCCATCAAAACCAGCAGTCGTTCCCGGCTTCGCCCGGGGTTTTGTTTCGCGGTGTTCGTCCAGTGTTTGGGTAGGCAGTTAATAATCCTTCTTTTCGATTTGTGGTTTTGTTTCTCCCGTCCATCTCTTCGGCTCTCATTTTTTGGCTTAACGACAACAAACAACAATGACTTGATCGAAACAATCAATTCTTTACTCCATTTTTTTGCTTCACCTCCTCTTTTTGCTTGCGCCTTTAGCTCTGAAAATTTGTCTTATTGTGTATACTATACACCCAAAACCAAAGCTGGTGTAAAAAGCCGCCAAGTTTCCAAAAAGGATCGGACTTTGAAGGTAGTGATATCATTCAACCAGGGAAAGGCCCCAAGGTTAATCCTATTCGAGTTCGTAAGTTAAATGAAAACTGGAACATTGCGACTCGCGGTAGCAATTATCAAGTTTTCATTTAACGTCCTAAGTATTATTCGGTGCGAACAACACTAACAGGCTGGCTAACAGGCTGGCTGGGAAGTTGGCTAACAGGATTAACCTTGGGGGCCTATCCCTGGTTGAATGTTATTGCCACCTTCAAAGGCCGATCCTTTTTGGAAACTTGGTGGCTTTTTACACCAGTTTTGGTTTTGGGTGGATATCACAACTTTCATAGGACTCTGAACGTACAAAAGGTTACACCGTCTAATCTTCATCTGTACCTTTTTTTCTGGAGGTATTTTATATCTACAAATTTTCACATTGATAATTAGCCATCAGATTAGCCAAATTGACACGGCTTAGTTTATAGTACGACCATTCTTTACCTGCCTAAGTTTCTTCTTGACAACATAAGATATGTTTTCAGTTGCTCGCAGTTGATAGACACATGTAACTTAGTGACTGTAAACATACAAAAAGTCAGCGCGCCGTCTTATATTCCGCTCTACCTTTTTTCTTTTAGGAATTTTATGTCTACAAATAATTAACCGTTACATCAGCAAATTTGAGAATTTTTTTTCGTTTGCTTCTTCGATCACGTTTAGTCTTGCAGAAACCCCCGAAGGTCACTGTTACTAAAACAGCAGAACGCGAAGCATTTTATTTTTTGGTTATTAGCCAAACCCCCGTTTGCTCGTGGATGCTAGTATTGTTGTGTAACCACCATTTAACATGCATCCCATTATTCTTACGCAATCCACGTTGATTTGCTATTTTGTCCTTCGTTACAGTTCAGCTTTTAGCTCGACCAGGCTTTTAAAATAATAAACAAAAACGGAACGTTAAATGTTTAGAGTAAGGATCTAAAAGTCAAAACCTAGAAGGAACACGGACAAGCTTTGACAGTTAGGGTCTAGGTGTAAAATTTTGTCAGTAAGAGGCTGGAAAGCATTAGACCCTTACTACCCGGTGGTTAGATTAGTTCTAGTCTCTTCGGACTGAACGTGTGTATGAACTGTTGTAGCAGGTTTTCTTTGTTCTTAGAATATTGTTTTGGAACTTTAATAACACAATTTTCTTGTGAAGTTTGGCATTTTGTCTTTTGATGCTTTAGAATTTTTATTATATTTCGTAGATTTATGGTAGAGGATTACCATAATGCTGTTTGCTACGAATATGCTGGCATGTTACTAAATTGAAAAATAATTTTCAACGTAAAGCAAAGCAGAAAACGTATAACCATACTACCACTTGATCATCACATGGGTCATTGTAGGATGATTTCCAGTTTTTCATGAAAATGTATTTATTGCTGACCACCGGGTAGTAAGGGTCTAATGCTTTCCAGCCTCTTACTGACAAAATTTTACACCTAGACCCTAACTGTCAAAGCTTGTCCGTGTTCCTTCTAGGTTTTGACTTTTAGATCCTTACTCTAAACATTTAACGTTCCGTTTTTGTTTATTAATTCGTGTTACTTTTAGAATTGCAGCTAAACTGTAAAACAGTGCAGTTGGCGGTCACAGCTGATAGTTTAACACAAGAGACCCTAGGCTGACCCTCACTAATCTAGCTATCGCCAATGTTAACAATAGAAACAAATCCTTTAATCTTCAGTCTATGTCTCGCAGCTGATGTTTGCTAATTGGTATTGTTGCATAATAACAATGTTTAAAACAATGTAAAACAATCAATCTGGTGGTTTAGAGCTCCGTAACCCCTGAACCACTTGACCAATTAGAAAAGGCCTTATGAAAAGGGCACATCTACAGAGCAATACCTGTAAAATGAGCTAAGAACCAGCTTTATAGGACAAATGGTTTGACCTGTAGAGAGGACAGACGAAAGTATCCCCAGAACAACAACAACAACAACAAGAAGCTGAACAAGAAGTTGTCTATTTGGCCCTTGTCTGCATCTAGGGTTTGGCTGGACCGAATTTCACAATTTTTGGACTGCAGACAGGCCTTTACTAGTCAAGGCTAGATTCCAAATTTGGTTTAAATATGTTTACTTTTGACGGAGTTATAAGCTCTCAAAGTTGAGAGTTTAACACAGAGGTCCTAGGTCGACCCTTACTAACACTGGCTATCGCCAGTGTTAATAAATGTAAGGACCAGTGTTGATTGTTCAAGCCATTGTTGATTGAAATCTTTGGTTGCAATATGGAAAAGAAACGAAATTTAAATTCCTTGGTGGCGAATTTCAAAACCCTCCCACGCATTTGTCCTGACCTCTACAACCCCTAAACCAACAAAAGGACCATGCTCAGATCACCATGCATCCGCGTGCCAAAGTTCAGGTACGTAGGCCGTCTCAATTTGGGATTTAACATCGGAACAATCTTAGTTAGCTAGACAGTATTATAAAAACAATGTTATTGGTGTTTAAATTGTAGTTTTTCTTTATCTCTGATCCGTTCCCTTACACTTTCCACAATTTGAAAGATTTCGGCCGCATTGAGACTTAATCTCGACATGGTAAAATATGCTTTTAGTTGCTTGCAGTTAAGACACATGTCTGCTAGTGAGGCCGCCTTTTTATGAACAATTAATATTTTAACAATCTACAATCTACAATGGGATTGGGCAACTGTTATTTGGTGGCGAGCCCTAGCGTGTGTCTTAAGTTAAGCTGTAGTATTGCAAGTGATCACTGATAACATAATTTTTTCCTGTTTATATTAATATAGTGCTAACTTGCAACAGGTAACCTAGCTAAGCCTGTATCAGAAAACAAAGTTACAAGATAAGTATTACAATTTTAAATCATGCAAGTTTCCAAAATATAAATCTCGTGATATATTACAACACTACACGTAGCGCCATTCAGTAGAGCGCCACCGTATTACTGTTCTATCAGAGCGTGCAGGAGTAAGAGCGCATTTATGCAATAATTGGGGAACGACTGGGAAAATTGCTTCGTCAGGAGGGATCCTTATCTTATCGTCACGGATTATAAGACTGCAAGAATTTACTCAAACGATGGCGGGAATAGATATTCCTGGTAGCGTTTTACCATGGCAACGAAACCTTTGCCACCGCGATTAAATTCTAGCTGTGAGATTGCGAAGGCGTTTCGTTGAGCTCTTTAGTTTAGTACCACCGTACCAAATTAATACCGGCAATTAGTGCTCATTTAGTGCTCAAAAATTAAAATTAGTGCTCACGCAAAATAATATAATTATAACACTTTCAAAGGTGGCGGTGTCAAATTGATGTTGACAGAACCATACTCTTGATTGGCCCGAAAATTATCTCATTTTTTAGGGCTCATTAGTCCTCGAAAATTACAATTATAGTGCTGTACAGGCCCGTAAATTATATCTTTTGTTTGGAGCCGTTCAGTGTGGGTGTTGCCGAACCTCCCCCCCCCCCTCCCACTGAACCGCTCCAAACATGTCCAATTTTCTAGAGCTCAAAAAAATTAGAATTAGTCCTCTTTCAATAAAAAATTTATAACGAGTTTAAAGATGGTGGTGGATCAATTTTGGCACCGCCACCTTTGAAAGTGTTATAATTATTTTATTGAATGAGCACTAATTTTAATTTTCGAGCAAAAAGAGCATTAATTGATGCAGGGCTCCCACGCAAAAATCCCAAACTTTTTTTTTTTATTAGTTAAACAGGACGGAAAGCCAATGGGCTCGAATTGGTTAACTAAATACGTTTACATGTATTTTTACATGTATATATGTGCGAGTTAAATGCTGCCTATGGACGTTTCCTTAAAAAAAAAACAAAAAAAAACAGGTCGTGTTAGTCTGGCTCAGTGGTTGGATCTCGGCCTTTGATTTCAAAGGTCGTGGGTTCGATTCCCCGCTTAGGCAGTCTTGACATACAAGTCAAAAAGGCAACGTAAAGGTTTTCATGCGTACTTAGTTTCTTTTTTATGACGAAACGGGTCCAAATTTTATGACAATTTTGTGACAAATTGATATCTTGTCTTTTTTAACCCACTTAAGGACAATATTATTTTAACGAACTTTTTGGTTTTTAACACTATTGATGTTGAGGCGGTTGGATGAAATGAAAATGAACGTACAATTTTTTTTATGATACTCTTACAGGACCTAAAAAAAACCTCGACACTCCCACACCCACTAAGGTCCAAAATAACATGATTCCGGCCCCCCCCCCTCCCCGAACACCAAAATAAGCGTTTCGTATTAGGAATACTCGGGCTACCTCTGGATGATATCCTATAATCAAATTAACTAAATCTTAGTCCGGACTGACACGTATACAAATGTTTGAAAATCCATCACATTTTCAATGAAAGGAAAGGATGGTTCAACACATGTTCATGTAAACTTCCAAAGATGTGGTTTTTAAACCTTGGTTGTATCCCAAATTTTTTTTTAGAAGACAGAATTTCTTCATTAGTGATTATTGTTCCGTGTGATTTTCTAAACCCCAAACTGATTTTTTAAAAATAAATTCGCAATAATTTTTTCAATTATTTTGTCAATCAACGGAAGTAGTGGTCTATAATTCTTTAAATCACTTGTTTTATCTTTTTTGAAAATGGGTATTTGTATTTTTAAATTATCTGGCCACTCTTCAAACACTATGATTTTATTAATCAATTTAGTAATAACTGCCATATGAAATTAAAATTAAAAAAAAAAAATGTTTTAGATAAATACCATCAACTAGTAGCTTAAGTCAGATGTATCGTTTCTTGCTTCCAGCCCCATATGTTCTATCTTAGGTCAACTATGGTCAGCGTCACCCAAAACCTAATTCTTCTGTCTGCGTGTAGCATCCCAAGAACGGTAATTCTTCGTTAATTAATTGTATTATTCCCTTGATATTGTGGTATTCACATTATATTGGCTAGTGTAGTTTGATCGGATCTAATTAAAAGTTTTGGGGTGTTTTTTGATGCGGCAGGGTGGGTCTGGTGGGAGCTAAGCAGCGACGGCTTTTTTCGAGTGGCGCAAACGATTGTTAGGGCGCTTTTACGGAAAATAAATTCAATTCGAATTCGGGAAAAAATATTCTTTGCATGGAAAGTACTACACCGTTTGTGTCTATTTTTACAACACCTTCTATATTTGTCTAGACTGGGTCAGCAACAAGTCATTCCTGCTCGCCGATTGCTATTTGCTAGTCAACCGTTATTTATTGATTAGTTTCCCGTTGCTACCAAATGAATACGGTAATAGATAACAAATTGTATATGTATTATAACAACACGGATTAAGAACAAAGTGCTACAGTAACAGTAATTTTAAACTTGCTACAAGATTGTTGTCATTTCACGCTATTTCAAAAATTTTCTATTCTCCCTCAAAGTACAGCTTCTAGCAATGTTCAAACGTCGGTAGAATAAATAGCTTCTCGCAGCGAGAATTCAAAACCCAACATGGCGTCCATTTCGTGGCTATCTGATCGAAGACAAGCCATCGAAAGCCGGCATACAAAAAACAGTCCGTCGTCTTGTACTGCGGCAAAAATCACGAGGCACCAGGAGAAGATTTGCGTCTGCGTCGTTGCCATGGATACTAAGTATAGACAACTCGATGGCAATGGAGCGCAATCTAAGTCAATATTTGGAAGCACAACGACGTGTAACTGCAATACTAAGGACAGTTTTACGTCTACCGCGTGTGAAACGTCATTTTGCTCAGATTTCCGAACGCACGGATCTGACGAGCGTTGGAACTGCTATCCAGCCGTTCTTTGTCAACATGCTTCGTCACATTTAACACCCGTTCTGCGTTCGAATCCGATTAGAGTAGGTATGATTTTTTCAAACACCTGCATATTATGGTATCTTGTTGTTTAATTTTAAATTAGTAACACTTTTTAATGAGGAAAAGGATTTAATTCCTAGATATTGGATGGCAATCACGTTTACAGATTTTATTTATCTTTCAATCAGCCAACCTTAAAATATTGCTCCAAAGTGCAAAAATATATTTTAGATAATTTTGGCTCCACACTTCTCTAGACAAGACATTCTCTTTCATTAGAAACAAGATTGACACTATTCCGTTGGAAAATAACTGAGAAAAAGTGGAACTAAGATCGTAACTGAAATACGTTGTAGACGCTAACGCCATCTAGTAGTTAGAATTGAGATAACCACTCCCTCTTAAGGGTGATTCTCAGATTATGTCAAATTTCTTGTCCCGATCGTCTCACCAAAACACTTCTTGTTTTCTGAATAATTTTTGGCCCTCAAATGATGAGTGACGCTTATAGAACATATACGAACAATATTCATAGCTAAAGTAAACTCAGATAAGTTGTCAGTTATGCTTTAATGACGAAAATATCATTACCATCACGCGTCCCACACCTACGAGACTTGACTTGCATACAACATTCGACATCCAAAATTGTCTCAAAAAATTACAAGCTCTTGCATTCCATTTTCAAAAAGTGTTGAATATTTAAAATCTGCTGCTATTATGCTAATTATAGTCCTGAATTTTTGTAATTTGCCATTTTTATGCCTGTCCCAAACTTCTACCATCATTACCGTAACGCTTATTGTTAATTGTCCTAGTCGCCACTAGATGTCAGACTTATTACATATGGTACTGCTACAAGCATTATTGGCCAAAGAGCTGACGCATCATACAACAATTCGGCAGCACGAATTCATCCATTTCTGTATGGAAAGCAACAAAAGACTAGAATCGGGAGGGTATAAATAAGAACCATCATTACCATACCCCGTACGAAATAGTTACGTAAGCTTGTAAACCCAGAAAATTACCTTAGGTACTCGTATTGAACATGTACGTAGCGGAAACTAACGTTAAGCTTAACATCTACTTGGTGATTTAAATAGAAAGTTGCGGAATCTGTCAGATCGTCATTACCATCACGCATCATTGCCATCATTTCAGCAACAAAAATCGTTTTGGTAATAATTTAACGTGATGGTAATGACGCAGATAATGTGCGGGGAATGGAGGGGGAGAGGTCACTGAAGGATGGTTTTTTTTAACTAAAAACTTTACTGTAAAGCTTGTAGGATATTTCCAGTTTGTTACAAACACTTGAATTTCAATTCGATTTAACTGAAATTTCAGTTCCAATGTTATTCCCATAGAGCTAGTCATTACCATCACAGTGCATGTTTTCTTCGCCTTTCTTCAAGTTCTTCACAATCATCACCGAGCGTTACGGCTCAGAAACAGTTTCAGTATATTAGGGCGAACAATAATAAAATTAGAATCAGAATAAGTCAATAAAAGGAAACTTTTTGATGTAAAATTTGGAAAATTACAATATTGCAGCCAAAAAATAAACTGTTTAACGGTTCTTATTCAATTGAAGTATCTCCTTGATTTTCATTTGCATGGTGGTTGGTTACACAAATACATCAAAACGTCAACCCATGCAAGTCAAAGAACTATTAAAAGCAGCCATAAAACAGAGCGTGATGGTAATGACGTTTTTTCACATTCAACATCATTTTAGGGCCCATAACTTTTTATTGGTGAAATTTGTTTCCATGCAAGTCATAAATTCACGCAAAATAGCCATTCAACATGCAGTAAATACAAAAATTAAGCAGTTTTGTGATAATAAAACTTTCAGTTTTTCAAAAGTGAAAATATGACATTATCTGAGAATCACCCTTAACGCCCCTGGTCACGCACTGTATGAAAGAGTAATTAACCCTAACTCCAGGAACTTGCCCCAACAATCAAAACACATCACGTAACAACAATTATAAAACAAACAGGAAATAGTTATTGACCACGTTATTTAGCAAAAAATGTGAACATTCTGAAGACTATACAATCGTTTTAAAAAATTGTCTTTATCCATGGTTTTAGGGAAAATTTTGGTTTTTCGCGTTTGCAGAAATAATCCCAGATTAGCTATATAAATAGCTCTAAACTTCAGATAATTCGGCGTAATTTCAGATATTTTGCCACCTCCCTCCATTGTCTAGGTACTTCTTTAAAGGAGAGTAGTAGAAAAAAAAACACGCACCACGCTTCAAGCACATGATTTTAAAGTGGCACTATCACCGATTGAATTGCGAACGATAATACCGTGGCGCCATCTAGCGACATTGATATTGTTAACCTTTATAGCTTGCTCGCAGGTACACGAGGATGAACCAAATTTTCGCTCAATAATTAAGTGTCGTGGCTTGTTTGTTTCGTTAAAAGAAATGCCGTTATGCATTCCTTTGCTTGGTGCAAGCAAACGCTAGATGGTACTACACAGCACTAGATGTTGTTAGAATTCGTCTGCTTTCAATCGATGATAGTGCCACTTTAAGGGCGCGTTTACGCAACGAGACCTTCTCGTTCGCCGAACGCTACTTGCTATAGGCAACCGTTATTTATTTACGACTAATTTCCCGTTTCTGTTAAATGAATGCGGTAATGGGCAACAAATTCAATGTATTGTTATTTATAATGCACTGAATTTGTTGCCCATTACCGCATTCATTTAACAGAAACGGGAAATTAATCGCAAATAAATAACGGTTGCCTATAGCAAATAGCGTTCGACGAGCGAGAAGGTCTCGTTGCGTAAACGCG